>OMOT01077413.1:0-18652 GCA_900312575.1 Acanthochaenus luetkenii
TACCACAAACTGTTAAACATACCATGTGCTGAGTAGTTTCCACTGAGTAAGATAAGAAAAACATATTCATGACCCAGTAAGTTTTTCTTCTGTGTAAGAGAACATCATATCTATGTCCCAGTCAGTGTTCTCTTTATCTGTAAAAAGATAAAGCAGAACATCCAGACCCTTGCAGAACATCCAGACCCTTGCAGAACATCCAGACCCTCGCAGAACACGTCCAACAAATGACGTCAGCACCCATGCACCAATAAGAGGCCTCCATCTATAGTCAGCCAATAGATGTCAACTGTTTTTTCTATATAAACCCTGTCCTGTCAATACAGGGTGTGCTCTTCCTTACTGCTGTTTGGAAGAGACCCGTACGTACGATTCTCATTCATGTCGATTTCTCATTAAACCTTTACTGCGATTGGCAGTAATAATCTAACAGCTCTGAGATCTTGCATCCATCCTTTCACTCTTTTACATCCAACGAACGCCGCGCGTCAAACATTACCATCAGAATGACCCCAAAGACGTTAAAGGCTGACACTGTCACGGTAGTGTTTTACCAGGCCAGTTATTTTACCATTTTTGTTTTTGCAGCACCACCAGCCCAGCCCCTTTTGATAAGTTGCAAGTTGTCTAAGCAACTTATATAAAACACAACACAACCTGTCAGACAGTTTATTTTAGACTGACTCAGTAATTCTCTATAGGAATTTAAAAAAACTTCAATGACATTTCAGGATGGACATCGGTATAGCAAGGTGTGGGACTCGCCATACCATAGTGAGCAGATTTTATCTTGTGAGAGTGAAGATAAAATTGGCAGAAATCTCATTGGAAAAAGGACACACATCAGGACCAAAGTTCCCTCTAAGCTGTGTGTCTAATAATTTATCTAATAGTAATATCTTGTCATCAGTCATTGTTCCATTTTGTCAGAGTTTGGAAGTTTTGTTTTAAAATTATATTAGATGAATTGTCTTTTCCATAGCTTAAAAGTTTAGTGAATTAACACCCCTGGGTCTCAGCCAATAACACCAACTCTGTCAACCCAAAGTGTCATGCTAGCCCTGCTAGTGAATTTTATGAATAACCCCATATCCTTTCCAAACCATTTTGCCTTAGTGCCACTATCTCTTCTCTTAAAACCAGAGTTCTGCTGGGGAGACTTGTTGGGGAGTCTTTCTCTGCCACAGTTAGTAGACGGTCCACTGAACTTGCACACAGGCCTGGATCCATCAGGCGGGCAGTTAAATACTGTGGCAGACGGAGAGACTTTAAGAGGTGAAAGGTGAAAGGTGCGTGCCATTTCCTGAAGGGGCGCTAGAGCCCAGATACGGCCGTCCGCCCCAATCAGAGCCAGATGAGAGGCAGCTGAGGCGATTAGAGAGGGCAGGCAAGGCCAAACATAGCACGGGTCAGCATACTTTAAATAGAGGGAGAGAAAGCAGAGGAAAGTGTGCGACCCATGGGGAAAATAAGAGGAGGAAAGAGAGAGAAAGGAATGAGACTGCCTATCAAGTGGATGACTTGTCTGAGAGCCCTGTTTGGTAACGAACCCCTTTCAACCTGCTTTGACCCCCCTGGATTGAACGAGAGCGTACCTTGTGTACCAACCTCTAGACTGGACAACAAGACAGGAAATAAAGTACTGTGCTCTGTGATTCTGTGTGTGGACAGCCTTTCTGTTATCTACGGTCACGTGGACACTCATTCCACCCCCGATTGTGCCACAATACGTAATGCTTAATTAACATGTTCATTTTCATTGGATATCACTGAGCAATTGCTGAGAATAAGGCAGTGGTAATGTGGCTATTACACATGGTAATCCATCCCGTCAATTTAGACATAAATTCAAATTAACGAGCTGATTTTGCACACCACTGTTATCGTTGAGTTTCACAAATATGGGAAATGATTTGTAGAGTGATTTTTACCACATCGTAATGAAGTTTGATAGTGTATAGAGGAGTGAAGTGTCTCACCAAGACTGAGTGACTCTTGATGACCACAAGAAAAAACAGCAATTCTGAATTACTGCCAATTATCAAACCAGATTCACAATAAACTGCGCTTACAGTCGGCCCTGAGGAGTTCTTACCGTACCTTGTCATATTTGGCAACTATCTCAGCCCGTTCCTGTTCAAGTTTCAATGCTGCATCCTGGCTGGCATCAGACGCTGGAGAGCCAACAGAGGAAAGAGAGAGAAGAAGGAAAAGGAGAGAAGGGAAGACAAATTAATCTTGACATGTCACAATTCAAATTTGAACGGCTGTGTCGCTATGCTCAATGAGCTGCGAGCAAACAGCCATCAAACCCTCGGTAGCGATGTTTCTGGGCTTTTACACGAGTCAAGTCCATCTTTGTTATCCCAAAGAGGGATATTCAGGTGATATTGAAGTTTTAATTGCACATGGTGAGAAAAACTGAATAAAATACTAAAGAGCAAATTAAAACTCATGGCTATATTATATCAATGGCATTTCATTTTAGATTTTAAAATCTAACTAATAAATATATAATAAATATATAATCTAATAAAACCACTAACAACTTTGTATTATTAAAAGTAACTTCTTACTTGAGATAATACTAGCCCCCTCTATCATTCAACAGTTGATCAATGGGACTATCTCCCAAAAACTTGGTGTATTCCTTTAAAATGTTCTCAGTAAATAGAACCTTTGTTTGATTCATACTAAACGTTGATGCTGCACATACGTACATCAAACCTTATTTATTAATCGAAGACAATATACTAGTACTTGTACTCTGCACCACTGTGGAGAGCACACACTGCTGAACACACCCTCCTCAAACCAATCAGAAAGAGTGGCAAAGCCAGCAGGAACCCATCATGTCACCATGGCCAGTGTGTCAGTCTGACATCAGCCTGGGAGAATAATGTCTGTGTGTGTCCATGTTGGTGCAAGCTGATGAGAGGGGCCACTTAAAAATGCAGGCCATTGTGACAGAGACATCACTGTGGGAGAAAAAGACTGTGTTTGCTGAGCCTACGCACTGCATTGTGTGAGTGTAAATGTGTATGACTGCTGCTAGACAACACACACACCTCTCCATGTAACTCGCGTCTAAATCAGAGTACTGTAGGTTCCACTCTTCGTTTTTACTATTGGATGGGATCAGTCACTCCGCACACGCACTTCCTGATTCAACCACTTCCTGATTCAACCTGCCTCACACAATATTAAAGGAATAGTAAACCCAGTAAAGCATAGTAAAGCAAAATAAAAAATTCTGTCATTATCTACTCACCCTCATGCCAGTTGAAATGTGGTTTCTTTGTCCACATAACACACAGGGAGGTTGCCAGCACAACTCAGTATCAGCCTTCTCCAAAACAACTGAAATAACTCAGTGACTTCTAACGCTAACTGCTTACTTATCAGACGTTCAAACAAACAAGAAATATACACAAACAAGACTTTGATATAGAAGAGGAACAACAGTTCAGAATACACAGACGAGGAACTCACAGATGGACAAAGCAGCGGCAATAGCAGCTCAGCCAGATCAAATCACTGTCCCTGTCCGGACAGCATTAGTATTACTAGAGGAGGTGTGGTAATGTAGTTTTTACCTGAGTGATTTGGTGATTTCAATCTCATTCCCTATCAACTATATTTGTGATTATTGCAGTGCGCGTCCCTGAGGGAGTACTGTTACCAAGCAAAACACCTAAACTGTTTTTGTGTAAATTCCCACAGCCTGTCAATTGTTCTGCATTTCAATTAATTCTGAAATCTGACGGGAATGATACGCCCCTCAGTAATTTATGGGAGTAATAAAGTAATACATGTATGCCGTCCGGAGAATGGGAAACCCAGGGACATCTACAGGGACAGTGCAGTCCTTATTGAGCCGGTCGGCATTTTTATGACAGGATGGCGGGACAGTGTGCAGTGTGTCGCTATGGGCTGCCAAGAGCACACACAGTGGGAGAGGAGGCCAGAGGAGTCCATACACCGTCTGGGGCAAATAAACAAATACAGTAGGCCTTTTTACTGGGAATTCCACCCTGGGGGGCATGTGGTTCTCATAGTGAGACCGAGCGGAATTGGAGAAGAAATGGGGTTCAGTCTTTTTTCTGTACTAAAGCTTAGCCTTCATTTTGACGTCCCTGCAGCTATATTAGTATTCCACAGTGGCCCGGCTTAAGCTAAATGCAATTAGACCTCTTTCATGCCTCAGGAATCACATTGCCATCCGTGACTGAGTCTGGGTGAGTGTGTGTGTGTGTGTTTGTATTTCTGGTGGGGAGGGCCATCTTTGGTGGGTTCTCTTGGATACCTCACGTCATGGACCCCCAAATACAACCACATGAGGCTACGGGCCCCTGTTTGATAAGACTTTATCCAAGTGGAATATTGGAAGAGTTTAGTTGTTGATTTACAGTTGAACCGCAGAACTGTCACGTTTTGGTGTCAGTCCCTCAGAATCAAAGAGCAAGAAGCCCTTGCTCTTTGATTGAATGCACCGACATTCAACAATCATTAAGTTAAGCAGCATTAGACAAGGCAGGTTGAGGGAAAGTGGGCAAGCCAAAAAAGTTAATTACAACACTTCATCACAAAATGATACCTGGAATACATTGAACACAAATTGATGACATATAATAGTCTAAGAGTATCAGAGGGTGGATTTGTCCTTTAACCAAGAAGTGAACAGAATACAGTAGAATAATGTAGAAATTGAGTTAGATATATTGGGCTAATACTGGCCTTTTATTAAAAATCTGATATTGGCCAGTGTTGTGATGGAGGTTCCACCCTGACCACAGACTGAAAAATGTTTTCTTATTATTTTTATATCAGATGGTTTTAGTGACACATGTTGGTCTAAAAACTGTTTCAGAAGCTTTTCTACACTGCCAAGAATACAATTCAGGAAGAAACTCTAAATACTTGTAATGGTGGAAATTTTTGGGCATGAAAATTGTCACATTTAAAGATAGCGAAAATCAGCACAAAATATTATCCATCTTCAATCCAAATTATAAGTTTCAGTAATAGCCCTCAAAACCCATATAGATCAAACCATTGTAGAAATGTTGTGTTCCCAGGATGTTCTTCTCCTTGGAAATTTCGTTTTTGCCCCATCCATTTACCATAACTACATGTTGGTTCTTGCATTTTACTAATTGCCTGAAGTGTCCCACATATTGTAGGTGCAAAAGGCAATTAAACGCTGGCTAATGTACACAAGACGATGGCCATCAAACCCCTTTTTTTTAATGTTGCCATGTACTGTGACAGGTTGAAGAAATGCAGCATTCTCTGGGGTTTGCTTTTTCACCTTTATTCCTGCTTGACAACAGCATCAGCCTGACAAAACTGGAAACGTCTGGAGGAAATGTTTGGCTGCATGAGACTACAGACAAGACATTTCACAACAAAACATAGTTCAGCTGGCTACCATTAGAGTCTGATGCCACGTGACAAGAAGTGTCCTGGGGTGCATTTGTCTTTGTTCCTCATTATCATTGCTGTTAAAGACCAGGACTGACAAGCATAATCATAGCCTTCTCGTTTCCTCTCCTTTCTCAAGCTTCCGTTTGGCTGCTGGAATGGGCCCTCTTTGTTTTTTAAGGAGTCTTTGCTTGTTACAGTTGTTTTCTCTGCTTCAACCTTTTCCTATGCATCTGTCAATCTCTCATAGTTGCTATCTGCAGAGGAATAATAATAATAGTGGAGAGGTTGATTGGGGAGAACTCATTTCCTGTCCTTTGTTCTTACCCTCACGCTTCACTTAGTTCATGTGTTGTATTTCCTCAGCTGTAGCCGGTGTTCAGGCCCTGATGCTACACCTTACCACCATTCACACCATAGCACATTGATCTCCCATTAGTGCCTATACTGCTGAACATGTAGATTAGGACACATTGAAAATGGTCTCCCCTTTCGATTCCATTATACTGCTGTTTGAAAAGCCTTCCAATGCTGTCTGAAGTAAAGTTAATGCCTGAAAGGTCAACTCTGTGCTATACAACTTGAAATTGATAACATCAACTGAAATAGATTTAAAGGTGCTGCGTGTAGTATTTTCAAACATCAACATCAAATTGTCAAATGAATTGCGATACCTGGGTATACCGGTAATTACCGGAAATAAATGAGACCATGGTCAAGACGATTGGTAGCCTCTATCTCACGCTGGTGATGTTGTTAGTTCTCGTGCTTCACAAAATTAAGCCCACATTTCCCATAAACCCTGTTGCTTCCTGTAACAAAGAGGATGTTGCTACTTGTCCCCCTTAGCCCTCCCGGCCTTTCACCCTCTCAACCATCTGCCATTACAAGAAACTCTGAAAAGTTTTCACGTTTTGCGCCATAAAGCAATGTCCCTTTGTGTTTTATAGCAGTCCAGCAGATTTCCTATATGTAAAATGCAGTGTACATGCTGCCAATCTTCTTGCCAATGGTCTTGTTTGTTTACGGTAATTACATATCTCAAACAAATGTGGTAATGATTTATTGATGTTAAAATGCTACACCTAGCAACTTTAAATAAGAATTGACTGTGATGTTGTGTTGACAAACCAATGCAACTCTGTACACACACCACCAAAAGATGTCAAACAACAAGTGATGAGGTAACTGCAGACACTACACAGTACACTATTATATGCTATTATTGTGCTTCAAAACAATCTCCCACGCTGCACTTAAAATGTGCTCTAACATGAACCTGACCATGACATGCCTTCAGAATGACTCGTAGTTCAAAACCATAAAAGACTTCAGCCATCCTGATTGCGAGTATGGTTTAAAGACAAATAATGAGCTCCCACATTGTCTTTACTCAGCCAATCTTCCAACATGACCAGATGTCTCCTGTCTAGCACCTAACCTGCATTAATATTGCAGCTTCATCAGACAAGGATCCTTTTTTAAATGTTACAGTACATTAAAGTAGAACAAAATCATAAACACTAAACTCAGTATCAGTCTAAATGCCAGTGCCAGACCCTTGCTAGCACTTCCTGATGATTGAAACAAGAACAAAATAAAACAAATTCAAACAATTCCTCTGTGCAGCAGTTGTCAAGGAAGCCTGCAGTAACAAGTGGATATTAGGAGATATTCAATGACAAACTAGTGACATGTCATACAAAGAACTAGGATTCAACTGAAATTGGTTTTTGAAAGCTGATACAGATAGCGATACAATTTTAAAACTTTTCATTACAAAAATAATAATTCTGTGTTTCCCAGAGAATGTTATTCAGGGTGGAAAAGCCTCTGAAACAGCATTTAGAACACGAGACACTAAAACTCTCCATTAAAAGCCAGGACAAACATACTACTACTACTAATAAAAAAGATATATTCATGCATACATGGAATCCAATCAAAATGTTGTCGTGAAATCAGTTCAGGTTAAGGGCTTCCCATAGACAACCAGTCTAGTTTCAATCAATTCTAAAACTAATATAAAATAATTAAAACTGCATCATATCAAAGGACGACACTGACTCGATCAGATCTGATTTTCAATAAGAAGCCAATATCGGTCCGGTATATTCGCAACAGAAAATGCCCCCCACCCAACCCTTACATTTCTACATTAGAGACTGGGGTGACCTTAGCTACACCATCTTTTCATCTTTTACCTCTCTTCAAGCCATCAAGTGGATCCTCAAAGCGAGTCAGAACCTTAGTCCGCATTGGTGACGACCCAGGCTAACACACAAAGAGACAACCTGAACTACTCCACCCCATTACTGTACATTACCCACTGCTACATACTGACGAAACAACAGGAGAGGAATTACGAGCGAGAAGAGAAGTGAGATCAGACATGTTGAGTTTGAGGGCCTCTGCGGTCACAATGCCACAGTTTGTTACTGTAGGTACAATACAGAGACAGAGACAGAGACAGAGAGAGAGAGAGAGAGAGAGAGAGAGAGAGAAATCAGACTTCAGTAGCAAGTCTGTCCCACTCACAACATTCCCCACCCAAACACAACACAACAACAGGCCCTATTCAATACATCAGAGAAAGAGAGAGAAAGAGAAGGACAGAGGGAATAGCTGTTTCCAGCTTGCTGTCAAGATAATTTTAAGCAAACTGTTAAAATAAAATACAATTTAGGTGCGTTTCCATCAGCTTGGTTGAAGCTAATAAATAAGCTGAACTTGAAAACATTCATGTATGAGAAAAACATCCTTTTAAGAACTGAATAATACGGGGCAAGTTGTTGTAGTTCTTTCGTGTCAGCTTGTATCGTGCTTTCATCCAAAGATGAAAACAAAGACATGCACTAAGCTAATGGCCTTAAAACCACAATGGATACTTATAGAGTGATAGTGGTATGACAGCGATATGACATTTCTAGGTTGTGGTGGACACATTTCAAGCCTGTCATTATTTATTCAACAAATGTGTTTCCTTTGCCATTTATTGCAGATTTCTTTTAGCAACGAAAACATTTCCCACTTCATAAGCGATCTGAAAAACTTTTTTTTTGGCGATGTTGAGGAAATTGTATTGCATTTTGCATCCAGCCTTTCTAATTCAGCACATCATAATTTGCATAAAAGCAATCGGATGGTAATCCAAACAATGGTGAAGATGGAATGGGGTAAGAATGGACGTGGGTGAAGAGAGGAAAGCGAAGGAAAGTGAACACGGGGTGGGTGGGTGCTGAGTGGGCAGGCGACGACAGCTTCATGATAAACAGTTTCCATTAAAACTTCATTACAAAATGGATGTGGTGTACCATGAAGGGTCCTACTGATGTGGCATATCTGACGACGGTGGGGAAAGAGAGAAGAGAGGAGAAAGAGACAGGCAACAGGCAAAGGGGAAAATAAAAGGAAAATGAATGATCTTTTCTCTTGTCATCTCGCCTCTATCTACTCCCTCCATCAGTACAGGAATTATGTGAAGAGAGCTGGCGGATGGGACCGAAGCACCATTATCACTTCTAAAGCTCCGGGGTCACGGCTGGGGGGAGTGGGGGTGGGTTTACTGCTTTGAGGTGCTGTCTCCATTTTCTGGGAAGACTGTCAGAGACTGGGGAGGACAAGTCCACTTAGTCCACATCTCTATTAGGCTTCCACCAACTTGGGATTTTGAAGGCCGATAAAGATTATTTATCATTAAACTGCCGATTGCTGATATTTTGTAAATATCTTCAAAATTGACCATTTTCATGCAAAAAACAAACAAACAAACAGCATTTAGACCATCATGGGACACAAACTCTCAATTGAAACCCAAGATAACAGTAACAATAATATAAACAAACATGCATATATACTTATGTGGAATTAGATCAAAATGTCACATTGGATTAAATTCAGTTCAACAGAATCATATCCATCATATCAGAGGTGGACGACACTGACTGGACTATATCAGATTGTTAATAAAAGGCCAGTATCAGGAAACCAATATATTGGTCTAATCCTAAAATCTATCACACAGCCTTGAACACTATGAAGGGTCATTTGGCAGTTGTTGCAATGGCAAAATAAGTGATTCTGACAGTTCTCAAAATGCAGTCTGTCTTTCAAATGTACTCTCTCACACCCCGAGTCTCACTCTCACTTTCTTTGTAGCTGTTGTGCAACTGAACTCCCCTAATTGTACTGTATCTGAGATGTAAGCAGGCGGTTTAGAAAGTGTGTGGGCATCCTGGCACCAACAGGCAAGATAAAAACTACCAGCGAGTAGCGAAAACACCTCCGTCCTCAATGCTGGTGTGAAGTTTTTGTGTGTATCGTGATCGATTAGTCGTTCATTAACTTTGGCGACTATCGATCAAGGAAATTCCCTAGAATTTGCAACCCTAGCACACACATTACATTTTAGTTAGATTTTTGCAGCATGTGCCTGTACATGTGTGCTGGGTAGTGAAACATTACAGGAATATCATTACTTTTCCCTGTAATGAGTAGTGTACTACTACAAAAAACAAAGTTGTTACTTTTGTCATCACCCCATCTAAATATTACATTGAAGTTGATTTATAACAAAACTATATCCCCTGAATCGTTTTCAACATAATTCGCTGTTACCGAGCTAGTTAACACGAGTACCGGTAGAAAAGTTGACTCTCTGGTTGGAAGGATTTCCACTATACCTTCATTTTACACAGTGTTTCGCCTAGACTTTCATTCTTAGCAAATGGAAAAGCACTTAGACCATCAAGGGAGACTGAAACTGTCCACTGACTAATGACATTCCTTTAGGGAAACTCTGGGATACATTCCTGCCATTAAATGAAGAATGCATTCACAAAAACATTACTGAGCAATTAAATAAATAAAGAAAATGTGCAAAGAAAATAACATTTCATGTCGGGTTTTACAGTTGTTTTTTTCAGGTAGCTGTGGTCAGGGAGGAACATCCATTATATCAACAGAGGGCCACATGACTGGCCGATATCCAATATTTAACGAAAGGCCAATATCTTCCCAATATATCAGTCCAAGGATTGTGAGGATGTTTGCAACCAATTTCTCTGAATCTGACATAAGTCCAAAAAATAAAGAAACACGTCAAAACGTAGGAAAAACAACATTTTGAGATTAAATTGTAGCAGGTTCTGCCATGAAGCCCGAGGCGAGGAATGGGAAGTGTAGCTTTGCCCTCTGGGAGGTCAGACTGGCAATTAGCCTGACTGTTAACAGTCTGGATGTCAGCAGGCTGCTTAAGCCCAACGCCACTGCATCTAGACAGTGTCCCATGAAGCTATGGTGCACATGTGATGGCCACTAATGTGTGGTCACATTTGTGTTTATGTATTTATCTTACTCTGAAATAGTGGAGGATAAAATCTGTATTTTCTTTTCTACTTCAATCTTTTCTATTCATTATGCACACAGTGAATTTACTTCTCAGCAGTAGGGGTCAGTACGAGGCTGTGGTTTAACCTGGGACTGTATTTTGAATACGCATGATCCGTCGGTTCCTCTCATAGTTACAGAGGATTACGCAAAGTCTCACGTTTCACAAAATGATGGTATGATTGTCAGCTAACTAACTGCTCAGTGGGGGCGAGGCAAAAAGTTAATTTGGTCGATAAATGTGTTTTTCCAACACAGAAGTAGCGTCTTTTGCGGGGGGCTCTGTAATGGCGTCAGGGCATTGCCACTGTTAGTTGCTAATGTTAACTCCAGTCACACACTATACCATGGGTGTTGGTGAGAAAACTTTGGTTTTTGTGTGTGTTGTTTCCCCCCCACTGGTGTCCAGGTTGTGCGGTGAAGCTTGTGTTTGCATCCCACATGTGCAATACATCAAAGTGTAGGCCTAAGTTAGGAGGTTTGGCTTAGGTAACAAATTGAAAATGCAATAGAGGTAGAGTTCAAGCTCTAGACGGTAAATAAGTTAAAATGTGAGATATGGACAATTATTGGACATATTCATGTATTTTCTTTTCTTATAATTTGGCGTTAACATGCTTATGAAAGTATTATATATTTTTCCACACCAGACATTGAACAGACAATGATTACAAAGAGAACTCTGTTATGCACATGCTGAGACAACAGAGGATTCAGCGAAGTCAAGCCACATCTCCCTGTCTCATCCTTTCTTTATGTTTTTCAGTTTATAGTTGTTATATTGGTACTGCCACCCGGTACCTGTAACACACACACACCCACACAATCCTCACTCACACCAACACACACAAGGCACAATCACACAGATGGTTCACAACTTAGTGCGCAAAACACAGACAAGTCTCCTTGTTTGAAGTTCCTAACACATAAAATGAATAATTGAGCGAGCCTCTTTCCTCTAGCTGCTACTGTGTTAAGATGCCACAGGAGAGAGAGAAGACCGAGACAGAGAGTGAGAGACAGAGAAAGAGAGAGACAGAGAGAGGAGAAACAGGGCTGCTGAATAATGCAGAGGGAGAGATAGTAAGCTGCCAAAGGTGCTGACCAGGAGAAGACTGCGGTTTGGCAGAGCAGCAGAGGCTTTTAGACTGCCCTGCTCCTCGCCTCACTACAGACCAGATAACTGCTGCTGCATGGCAGGCTGAGGCTTTAACATGAAGGCTGGGTCTACTGCAGGCTACTGCAGCTGAGCACCACGTGTTGCAAGGTTTTATATCATGGGAATCGGATACAGTATCTATCTTTTAATAATCCAGGGAAAGTTGACCGAGTATACTTGCTCTTTTCCCGCTTCACATTCATACAGTTCCACACATTCACACTGGGAGCTGACCAGTACAACCACAGTCTTCTACTGGCGGCCACTGAGCAGTAGAGCTGAAATGATTCCTTGAGAAACTATTACTAAAAATGTGCATCAAAGCTTCGTTTAATCCATAGAACTATATACAGCGCACTGTGTTCCGCACAGGTTGATTACTACTGTTGCACAATGCGCTTACGCTGTGGACACATTATGAAGACATGATTTGGTCACGCGGATTGCAAACATGAGGAAGAAAGAGAAAATAGCGAGGAGCGAAGAGACAAGCCAGATAAAATGACAGAAAGTGTCCAAAGTTTGGGATAATTTTAAGCTGAAAAAAAAACTAATTCTGTACAGTGCGTCTATTGTAAAACCGAACTAGCGACAATAACACAATAATGATTAGCACAGCTTATCATGTCACAAAGACTGAGCAGCCTTTTCACCTGATACCCTGCTGGATCTGAAGAGATAAATGGAGGAGTGGACGTCGGGGGAAGGAGTCCGCTCAAGCTCGCCGAAGGTGAGTGACTTTAATCTACTTAGTAATGTTAATGTTAGCTAGCTAACAGTTAGCTATCAACACAGCTAGCTAACGGTTAGCTAGCTAGCTAACACAAGTATTTTCAATAAATCTGATGTCTGTGGGGAGGGGACAGTAAATAATATGGCTGAGTATGCTGTATCGTTACGTGAACTTTTTGTGTTAATATTGTTCCACATTCATTGAAGTCCTGGGAGCTACAGCGACTTAAGGCAGCCAGGTTCATTAGCGTCCTAGCTGAAGCTGCAATGGATGTCAGCGTCAGAGACCTGGAGGGGGACATACGTCAGATTTTTTAAGGATGGACAGACAGACAAACAATGTGTTTGTAGCAGCTGAAGAGCTGAAACATGCCACTGCTATAGGACATTGTGAGGCCATTAATGCTGGTAAGATGATGCGTCTATAAAATACTATATCAACAAGGTAATACACTTTTTTGGGGGGGTGAATAAAAAAAGAACAAATAAAGTGAAGCATGAGTTTGAATGTATTACTTAATAGTAATGTACAATAGTAGATGTGACGAGAATTAGTGTGTAACAGTTTTCACTATTTCTTTCAGTCCTACATTATTGATTGATGAATTCAGTTTCTGCCATATTGCTTTGAAATATACTGATCGATGTAACAACTAATAAATACTGTTTTTTTGAAGAAACTTGTGTCTTGTAGTCAACAGGCAATGGATGTTAGTTAAAAGTATGTTGTGAGAGAAATCTATGCGACGTAGAGCCGGCTGCAATGTTTATGATTATTATTTTAATGTATGCCTTAGTTTTAGGTTGTATGTATACCCTTTTTAAAGTAATTTGAAATATTTATATCTATTTTTAGTTTTTGCATTTCAGAAAACGTTTTCTTTAAAACCCAGAATGTAATATGGTACTCAATGCACTAAATGGGTTTAGTTTTGACAGATAATATTATTGTATGCAATTTAAGCAATACATTTTTAGACTTTTCTGTCTTATTTTCTCTTTTGTATTTTCTCTTTTGTATTTTCTCTTTTGTATTTTCTCTATTACTCTTTAATAAAGCAAAAGTATTTCTTATCCGATTACTTGATTAATCGATGGAATAATCTGGTGAATACTCAATTACTAAAATAATTGATAGCTGCAGCCCTACTGAGCAGCTCTACAAAAGCAGTTGAGGGGTTGGTGCCTTGCTCAAGGGCACTTCGACAACAGTTTCTTGAGAGAGGGGAGATCATTTCTCATCAATTTTCCCATCTGCATTTTCCCAGCCGGTCACAAGCCATGATAGAGTCACAACAGGTCATAATAGAACCAGACCTAAATCTCTCTCTATATACTGTATATATATATATATTAGTATTACTCACTCAGCCACAGCACCTCATCCTAGTCCCTCATCACAAGACACACACCAACATCTGCTAGCACCTTGCCCACTCATCACACCTCAGCACAGCAGCTTAAAGTCTGCACAGCTCTGCAGTATGTCCGCGTGTCCTATATCTGTTGGAGGCCAACTCTAAATCTGTCTTTATTGATCCGAGTTGAGAGAAGAGGAACCAAAGTGAATTTGTCCGCAGGGTCGATGGACAGAGATTAAAATGGCAACCAAATGGAAAGAGCGAATCATCCCTCGACTTGGCGTGCTCTATGAGAGGGGGATTGGTGGTCGATAAAGAAGCTCAAATCTCGACGACGCTCTCCGTTTGAGTGCCTATGCCTTTAGTACTGATTACACACACTTACCTAGCTCACAATCACTTTCACGCACTTGTCATCAAGTCTAATACAGGTCTGCTGTTCACACACTGACAAGAGACAGACAGCAACGATGTGATCAGGAACACATGACAGTGTAAGTGTTTTATATTAAAATACCACTATTTATTAACTGGGTATAACAGCGCCATAAGTAGTTGGAGCTGGAAACTAAAAGCGAGGGGAAAGGTCACATTAAAGATTCTACTAGGGCTGTGCGATATGGAAACAAATCTTCTATCATGATATGGGTAATTTCATATCCCGACGACGATGTATATCACGATATAGTACGTTTTCTGTATGTGTATTATTTATTTATATTAATTATTAACGTTGCAATTATTATTATTATATTTAACATTGAAATACCGTTTATATTGTGTTAGACGCTCGTCAATGGCTAGTTGAAGACGGTGGACAAAACACTGTAGCCGTGTCCAGTCATTCAGTACCAGTGCACTGACGTTAGTCGCGTTATCCGTGGTTACACAGACATGGTGATCTTCCGGTAATCCTCATGACCGGAGCCCTTCCCTTAGACCGTTGGCTATCATTGGTCCTCTGGGAAACAGGACATCTGTAAACATCCGACTACACAGTATCCAGACTTGCTTGATTAAATGTATTGTCAAGCTCATGTACGGCTGTGTTGTGCGGCTCGTCCACACACGTTGATGCAGCATAATATGACACACTGCTAGGCTCCTCTTCTACTTTGGCTCGGCAATCTCCATATACGCGTGGCAACCAGTTCTCTGAAGCCCTTCCTTGCAACGGTGAATATTGGCCGGGACCGTGTCTTTGCGTCGTAGTGGCACTCGTGATTTATTTATGTCTTCGTGACGTTTTATCATACGGAGTGCATCTTACAAAATATTATTTAAGATAAAGTTCCTCATCTCGTCTTGGTTGGGCTGAGGTTTGTTCTGTGTCAGAATCTTGCGGGGAGTTTCTTTCCGTCACGCTCCTTTGTATGTTTTTCCAGTCCACATCGGGAATGAAGTAAAATACTGACGTGAAGCAGGTCTGCTGCTTTTTTGTGTGACAATAGCAATATAAACGATGACAATATCTACGATAGACATTTTTCGTCATATCGAGCAGCCCTAGATGCTACGTGTAGCATTTTTCCATCAATAAATCATCACCACATTAATTTTGAGACATTAGTATAAATATTAGGGGGCAGCAGTAGCTCAGGAGGTAGAGTTCCCACCCCGCAACTGCAAGGTCGGCGGTTCGAGTCCAGCTCCTCCCGGAAAAAGAAATCTGTCGTAGTGTCCTTGAGCAAGACACCTAACCCCAAATTGCTCCCGTTGAGCAGGTTGGTGCCTTGCATGGTTGCCTCCGCCAACGGTATGACATGTAAGTCGCTTTGGATAAAAGCGTCTGCTAAATGCTGTAATGTAATATAATGTAATGTAATTACCGTAAACAAACGAGACCATCGCCCAGAAGATTGTCAGCCTCTACCGGCCTCTACACTGCATTTTACATGCCACTGGGTCGGATTTGGCTAGTCTAGTCCCAGCCCTTTTACATTTGTCATTCCTCAGATTCACTCATTTGTTTTCACTTGTTATCCATCTATTTTATTAGAAAATGTTCTGTACATCTTAGATCCGAAGGAAATGTCCATCTAGTTACTTTATCTGATGTCTAATGTCAATATAGAGGTGCGTACACTCCCCACTCGGTGATGTTCCAGTCCAGTCCCCAACCAATCAGAGCAAGGGAAGTAATTATGTTATTTGATAGCACAGCTTCACACACACGGGTTAATGATTCTTATTACAAAACATCAGGCTACAGTGTACGCTATTAGGCAATCCAGTTAGCAAGCTCACAGAGTAGCCTGCATGTTGATTCAAAGGCCTAAGTTGTTATTTAGCAATAACATTAAGCCTGTCTCATGCATTGAATTTGACAAGATTTTTGGCCCCTAACAAAAGCTGGAGACAAATTCACCTTCATCCACTGCCTCAAAAAAGTTAGCTGTATAATCAACATCACAGCACATTAACATTGCAATATGCATTTACCATTTATATAGCACGTGGACTTCATCCACAGCAACAGTCTGTTCCTGTACACCTCAGAATGTAACATGTGCCTCCAGCTAGCAGCTATGCTTCAGGGATCCCGAACAAAAGCAAACAAATCCATAAAGAAATATATAAACAATGGTACTATGACTGAGTCACACCCCGAGACCATAATACAATTGTATATCCAGGTACAAGAAAAATATCATGATATGAAAAAATGTATATCACCCAAACATAGATACAGCCAGACAGATCCAACTTAAGTATATACAGACTGACAAATTTGGGTACATAAAGACAGCATGATTTGAGGCAGAAAGATGGTAATTGCCAACCCATTGTCAAAATAAATGATCATTAATATCCCAATTACTAGAGATTTTAAGGAGGAGTATGCAGGAAAGCACCAATATATTTGCCCATCATTCCCCTCGTTACATTTATGCAAATCGCCCCCTGGATGTATAGAGATTTTTCTGTACTGGAGCAAGAAGTCAACAAGCTGTGGTTTTCTTCCTCCTGCAAGGGAAAAGGCTTAGATAAACTTCGGGCTGTCAATAAAAGCGGCATTTGTTTGGAAAACTAGATGTGGATCGAGGCTATCGCGTAGTACAAGCCAATCCAATCAGGAGACAAGACAAGGGGAGTCAGGGGTTACGGAGTGTTCCATTACCCAGGGCACACTGCTTCATTATTAATCACTCACCAGATAAATACAGTTGGAGGACACACTCTCACACGCACACACACCTCCCATAGCAACATAGCTATTACAGTAGTGGTACCAAGGGAATATCCCTCCCTTTCAGACTAATGCCATATGGGCACAGCAAGAAGTTTAACCTTATCCACAATGACATTCCAGGGCTCCAGACTTAACTTTTTAAACTAGAAGCACTGGTGCAATCAGTATATTTCAAAGCACCAGCCCACATTTAGGAGCACCACTTTAAATCGACATTCCCTGTTGTTTTTGCGGGCTCACCTGCTGCAGGCTCCTCGTCATCTGAATGGTCCTCCTCGTCAACATTTTGCGATTGTTGAGGAGGGTCTTTTCTTGTAAATTCATCCTCGGGATAAGTTGCTCTCACTAACTAGTGATGCACGGGTCAGGTTTTTTCAACCCACAACCGCCCGATCCGACACATTAACATATCCGAACCCGCCCAACCAGTGTCGGCTCCAGGGAGGGCCTTGGGTGTGCTTGAGCTCCCCCTAGAGGCGGCATAGCACCTCCATAGCATCCCCTGAAATACAATACGTTTGTGCGTTCTAGTTCTAGAGAATTCAGCAATACTGTAGAAGTAACCGCAAAAGTTTCGCTGAATGCAGCATGAATCTCCCATTTCGGTACTGAAACAAAACCCAATTGTCCGAGAGAATGCAGCAATACAAATCTCCGCAAAAGTCTCAAATTTCCAAGTTTCACTGACTGCAGCATGGATTTCTCATGACTATCGCAGCCGTGAGATGCATGCTCACTAGAAATCCTAGTATTACGGAGGCGATTTCACAAAAGTTTATTCACATTGCATCGTTGGTATTTAAAGAAAATAATGTGAGATTGTCTTTTACTGTATTGTATTTTCAATTAATGTATTTTATTTGTATAGTTGCCTGGCTACTGGCCCCACGGGCCATTTAAAAGTGTATTCATGTATTTCAATGATGTAGTCTATTAGCCCGGGATAAAGGAATCTTGTTTTTCTGTATTGTTATAATTTGTTATTGTTTGTTGCGTCAAAATTAATTAGCACCTGCGATAAACAATCCAGCCACCGTAGCTCCACCTATCACAGTTCTCTGGCACCGCCGCGGCGACCAACCCATTTTCATACACATAAAACAACGACCCAAAACATATCCGCTGACCAGGTAATTTTCCAAAGACTCTTGTCTTGTCAAAGGGGTATGTACTCTTGAATGCACGTATGCCAGTAACTTTACAGCTACATGTAATGCTGCACTGCGCTGTGTGCACAGGATATAATGGATGGATGGATAAACCAGCTGGAGATTGGACAAGTTTATTCCCTTAATAAAATGTCATTGAAATTTAGTCTACAATTAGGCTACATTGTCTGTGTGCAGTCTGTAGCCTATTTTGACACCGCAGTCGCCCGACCCGTTCTCAATATTA
>OMOT01077414.1:0-28933 GCA_900312575.1 Acanthochaenus luetkenii
GGGGGTGTTCAAATTGACCTGGAATCTCACTAGTTATTGCTGCCAAAACTTCACTAGGATGATATCTATCTAACTCCAGCCCTGCACATCAAAAGCACCTGGCACGAGCCCATGCTCAGTAAAATAGCTCACTTGAAAGTCCTATCCAATACCTTCACCTAACTGAAATATCAATCAGAAAGCACCTTAATGACAAATCATCATAAGGGTTGCAAACAACTTAATCTTATGAAAAATAAAAAATTGCTTCTCTGTGCATGTGGGAATGCATAGCACTCACAAGACGATAAACGAGTAAAATCTCTTCATGATTCAATCAATGCCACCTTTCCTTCTCTCTCTCTCTGCCCCCCTCCTCCTTAACCCTGAAAGACAGGGAGTGCAATAAACAAGCTCCCATTTCACAGAGAGGCATTTAGAAAAGCATGAGTGGAGAAGCAGAGCAAGTGAGAGTGAGAGTGAGAGAAAAGAGAGAGCTGGAGGTCAATTTACCCGGCATCTTGGAGCTTGAGTGATTCACTGTTTACCAAATTGGGCTGTTTTAGTGGGGGGAAAGAGGGAGCCTTTATTCTCAGCTACCCTTCAAAACAATCAGGAATCCATCAGGTTGACAGCCAGAAGAGGCTAAAGAGAGAAACATCTTTCCAAAAGCCATTTTCTGTCTAACCACACCAGCCGGAGATGGGCGAGGAGTGGCATGGAAATGAGACAGTGGGGGACAGAAAGGGATGCAGGCAGGGACTGATGAGTGAATGGAATATTATGTATGACAGACAGTGTGACACCCCTGATGGAAAAATAGGTATGTTCATGTCACAGATCTTAAAGACCCATAGCAGTGCAGGCACGACACATCACACGTCGCATCACTAATACATATTCAGAGGACGCTAGGAGAACAGTAGAGAGGGGAATACTAGCCGGCAGTGACAGGTGTCCGCTTAATGCAGACGGAGCGGCAGCCCTCGCGAGTGGAACACTACCTCACCCAGTTCCAATTAGCGGACTATATTGGGGAGTGCTGCTGAAGTGGGTGCCAGTTGTGCTAATGATATCGGTAGGGACACAAGTGGCTCTTCAAACAAGTATCTATATCCTGGCTCTTATCTGGTGCCAGAGAGGAGGAATGATAATCCAAGAGCCACATGCAGAGAAATTCAACATTAGCCCCCACTGTCCCTAAGTGGCATTTGAAGGTACAGCTCAGTTTGGCTCGTTTCCTTTAAAATAGTATATGTCTTAGTATAGAATGCAATTACATTCTGTGAGTTGGTTTCTCCTGCTGTGTTCGACCTGGCCTCGATTTTCTGCCTGTACGGGATGTGTACTTACTCCTCAGGTTGGATGCTCCCTGGTTGTGGATCATTCGAGGTGGCAGCGTGCTGTGGTAGGGTGGGGTGGTGCTGAACAGGATGTCGTTGGGCATGGCTTGGTCCAGCATGGAGCTACGCGAGCTGGCATAGGATGAGCCCTTACGGTTGCTACAGATGCTCTCATCCGACAGTGTCCGGTAGAGGGAGCGTCGCGGTGACAAGCTGCCCGCTGTTGACATCTGAGAGAGGATAGGAAGTAAGCGGAGAGAGAGAGAGGGAAAATAATATGTCAGCAGGTCTTCACAACAACAACAACTATATGACGAATGGAGCTAAATGGCCTCCAAACCCTCGCAATGCCCTCCTGTCTGCACCTTCCCTGTGCTTCGCCTTTCCTGGATAGAGGAAGCATCAGGAAGTGTCAGGCATCAATTACTTTCTGCTCTCAGGAAAATGCAGATGGACCTAGCACAGCTGGAGAGTGACTGACAGGATGGGAAAAACAGAGGACGGGGCCAGTGTACGTGGTGACAGAGGTCACGGCGCTGTAGCGGTCAATAATCATACTTTGAACTGAGGCAGTGCACACAATGTGAGGCTAGAGAAGAGAAGCAGATAGGATAGATGGAAGAGAAGCTATAAATTGATAGACTAGGTAGAGTATAGGTATAAGCATGAACATAAGGATGCACTTAACATGAAACAGTCACACACACACAAGCACAAACACAAAGGGTGGGCACTAAAATAAGCTCTAGCCTGTGCTATTATTCAGGAATTGTCAGATAAGTGGAATACAGTGGAACTGCAGGATATGTCCATCTAATGCTAGAGTCTATTAATAACTCATCATTCTGATGAACAAGCCAAGCACATTTTCTTGTGTTCCCTTGTTTAGAGAACAGACAAAGACCAATGAATATGGGTCAGTGAAGCAGTGGCTGTAGCCCGTGTATCTGTGCAGGCTGCTGTGTGGGAGTATGTTTTACCTCTAGCATAGGATTCTTGTTTTTAAAGAATCTCAAGACTCTTAGGAGGCCAATGCAAAGTAAAGTGGAAGTAAAAAGGGAACAAGAGGTCAGGATGAGGCTGTGGGGCCAAACGTTGGAGAGCAGAATCTCACAGGGTAGCACGGGAGATACTTGAATTTCATGACCGTGGCAGAATTTTGACAGAGGATCCCCTGTTTAAACACACAAAACCACAAAGCTCTCTCCCATCCATCATTGTCCCTTTAGCCTACATAAATAACATACAAATGACATAAAAAAGTAGCCACAAATTATACGCAGGGCAGTTGGCCAGATCAGTAAATGTCTGCCCTTGGTTTCCTGGTATCTCCCACAAGCCAACACCCAACCATCTCCATTTCAAACGCATATCCCCCACAAATCCCATGGTGAGAATTTAACAAACGGAATAAATTGCCTTTAAAGCAGATATATTGGAATCAAAGGTAGCACACATATTGGCTCCAAAGCACATCTTAGGGCTTCAACTTAGGAAAGTTGCCCCTCATTGCCATTTCCCCACCCAACTTTATGAGATTAGACCCCATATGGTCTTCTCTCATCAAAACAACTTTAAACAGGATTTGCCGCTCTCTCATATAAAGCAAAAATAGCACACAGATTTAGTGTTCCCATAAATGGAGGCACAGCAAATAAAGGCATTTGCAATAGGGCTTAATGTTTTTCAGACGCCATCTATTTATTACATCCTAGAGGATCACACCAGGCTCTCTGCACGTATCTCAGAGCGCCGGTTGACTGAAGGTGCTGCACACTTTCCGCATGAAATATTGTATTAATCAAACCTGTGATATTATCGGCACTTTCATATGAAGTGTGTCTAAATCTGCCTAAATCCACCTCAGTTGGCAATAGTTCTAAGCCTGACTTGGGCTGTAATGAATTCTAATGCTTCTACAACACAGCACAGGTACCAGTGACACAACCACCTAGATTTCACCTGATTCCAAGATCCTTTCCTTGCTGCCCATACTGAACAGGGACAACAACAGACATACAGAGCCCATTGACGTACAACTTAGGAGGATGTGATGAACAACCACCTATTCAGCTTCTTTTTCTTTCCCACGAGAGGTTCAAAAGAGGAACGGTGCAGGAGACTAAGCTGTGAGCGGCCTTTCCTCTACGTCAACCACACAATAGTCTGCCTGTCTCTGGAAGGGCGTCCCAACGGACCTCTTGGCTGGCAAGGAAAATCTCTCTGCACCTGCTCACCCACACAAAACAGTGGCGTCGCGTGACGGCTGGAAGTGACACACACTAACCTTTACAGTCTTCCCCACTTGATTACTTAGGAGATTAAACAAGACAGACCTGTATTGAATTAGAAGTAAATCAACGATATTTCCAACATTGTCATTACTGTAATTTGATTCCTTTACGTGCCAGCTGATGATTGAAAACATGCAGTCCCGGCGTAGCGGCTCCCAGAAAAGAACAGTATGTGTTCATTGGGATCAGATGTGTATATGGGCGGAGTGTCTGGCTCTGTGCCCTCTCTCATGCATCTCTCTCCCAGATTGCTTTTCCACACACTACATTATCCCACCAAATCAGACTGGTGAATGAGATTACAACAAAGGCCATAGTGCTCTTTGCATTCGACAAGCAGTTCTATGTACCCCTTGTACTGATTACAGAGCTTTTCTTCTCGGTGGGAAACATAGAATGGAATCAAATGAGGGGAAATCACAGCTCGGGGCTGATACACCTGCTTTCATTTTAGACAGGCACTGAGTTTGCCTGCTCTCTTGTAAGCACTAGACTGTATATAAGCCGAGTGCATAACAGCAAGACGAACTTATCAGTGCACTGAACAACAAAAGTATCTGTGAGCTGTCTTATCTGAGGGACAAGGCCTCCCTATGCCAGAAGCCATGGCTATGTCTGCCTCTCTCTCTCCTCCAGGGATGTAGTGCATTTGTATTAGAATTGAGCTGCATCCAAGAATAACCCATTTGTATGTCTCCAGGGTCCCTTCCTGGTAGATAATGGATGGGGGATGAGGGAAGGCAAGGGGGGCGGGGGGGACTCAAGATGCAATTAATAGAGTCTGCAGGACCCAGGGACATCAAACACGGACGCACTCTCTGCAACTTCCTGCCTTTAATCCATGACATCCCGGCTGAGCAAACTCAGGCCCCATTATAAATTAAATTAAGCAAACGGTCTGTGCCTGTCCAATGGGGACTGAAAGGGCCTTGTGTTGGGAGAGAGGAGCCTATCAACTGTGGTGCTGCGCAGCACCAGCTGATAGGCAGCAGATGTTTGTCCTGCTCTAACTTGCTTCCCAACAAGAGGTTATCTGCTCTGGTTTTGGCCTTGTCTGTCTTGCACATACGCCTGTTAGTCATCAGGGTAAAACAGCCGTGGGTTACAGATTTTATCTACATCTGCACTAGATCTTTACAATGTACTGTAGCCATGCTATTAGATATTGTGACAAATAATTACTTCACACTGTCAACAGGTTTCATTTGTCTCTGTGTGTGTGTTATACAGTACATCACGGTTACCATGTAATTAATAGGTTAGTTGGTGAATCAGTGACAATGACAGTGCCTCACCTTTCTACACCTGTCTTCTCCCGGAGGGCTGTCCGGCAGCATCATTTTAAAGTATTCCTCTTTGGAGACTCCCTGCAGTGTTTTGCCGTCCCGTTCTGCAGCCTGCAGCCGACAGGCAGCCTCCTGCGCATACAGCTGCCTGTAGAGGACACATAGAGCAGAGAAGAGCAGAGCTCATCAGGAGAAGGGTCACACAAGCCACATCCTGCCAGGGAGGCCTTAAGCCAGAGTTTGGATTCAAAGGTAGCCGAGCTGCTGAAAATTACATCGCCGTCATTCAGGTGCTTCAGGTGGATCCATCTTAGCATGCCAACATCGGGTGCCTCTCTGTCTCATGCTTAAGATGCTAGTCGGGTGAAGTTGGGGTAAGAGAGGTTGGAGAGGGAGCAAGGGAGGGACTTTTTCCTGTCCTGGCCCTGTCCCATCTGGCTTTGCCAAACCCATGATTAAGGAGAGTTTGAGGAATGCAACTGTAAGAGGTAGAGATGAAGGAAAAAAAAGAAGGTTTTGTGACACGGATTAAAGACAGAGACGGGAACCAACCGTGGACTCTCGTGTTCAGACAATAACAGAGAAAGACATGCAGGAGCTGTTAAGACAGGAGATGGACCAAGGAGAGGTGACATAGTGGAGAGGCCATGGGGATGAGGGAGCCACCTTTGGGGGAGGAGGGGGGGTATTTTCAGAAAGCTTTTAAAGTATTTTGAGGGGTATTGAGGGTGTTTTAAAGGGGGCATAGTGCAGCAGGGATGTGATCAACATGGCTGGTGTGGTTATGTGGCTATGAGACGTCCGTCTGCTTAAAGTGAGCAGCCTGTGAGCATGACACACCGTGCTGTTGGCAGGGTGTTAGATAGCCAAGGGGATATGTTAGATGGTGGGACAGCCTGGTTAGCTAGAGACACTATTCCTGAGAGTTGCCCTGTTTTAAGCTGCTGGCACCATGGCAACCAAGCCCTGAATACATAAACCGTTATTGCAAATGTCCATGTGTGATTGCTAGATGCATTCTGACGGATCCATGGGAGCATTGGGTCAGAAACAATGGTGCTATTTTGAAGGCTGCCTCCAGAAAAAAGAGATGCAGTTAATGGATCGGTGTATATCCCTTCTATCCCCCCTATCTCTCTCCTTATCTCTTGTTCCATTTCTTTTCTTAGCACTTCAATCCATCATGATTAATATATGGTCCCGCACTCCTTTGCACTCCTTACTTAAGGTTGCTTGTCATTTTTGGGGATATAGAAATTGAAGCTTATTCTACTGTTGCACTTATGTCGCTCTGGATAAGAGCGTTTAGCTAAATGCCTAAAATATAAAGTAGATATAATCCTGCACAGCGGCCCCTGACCTGGGTATATGTGTGTGTCTTTCTGTGTGATTGAGTGTGTCTTGAATCAGGGGCTGACAGGAGGGCAAGCTGGGACAGGAGTACGCAGCAGAGGGATTCGGTAGGAGATACAGCAGAAATGTCACAACCACTGATGCACAGCAGGATGCCCTCATGGCAGCCTGGCCCACATGGCACAGCCAGCACTTGAGAGAGGAGTGGGGCGGTGGTCTGGGGCTGAAGTGGGGCGGGGAGGGTCAGATCAGGGCCACTGGGTTGACTTTGACTGACTGTGTACCTTGAACGCTCAGACAGCATTTTGAGGAGGAAGGCTAACAAGCTCTCCGCTCCTCTGGAACAAGAAGCAGAAGCAAGAGAGAAAAGAGCAGCCTGGGGTTAAGAGCATTGTTACACAGCGTGCATTACATACAGTGTTAGAGCAAATGAGAAAACTTTTTAGAATGGGGGGGGGAGGGAATAAACTTCATTATGTTAGAACAATATCTGTGAGTAATATTAGGCCATTCATCAGGAGGCTTTGTTATGTAAGATGAAATAAAACCACAGGAATATATAAACAAACACTGGGGAGGGTAACTATATTACAGAGCTTTTTTATAACTCGGCAGAAGATGACTTCAGTGCATGCTATCAATCACACAGCCCTTAAGTGGCAATTTTCACAGCCTAAATCAGATTACTTGGGCGCTGGAGCAGAGGGATTCTCTTCCAGTGCGAATCTCCCATTCTCTCTTCCAAAATATGCCCTCACGCAAACAGCCTTCAAAACAACACGCATACACACAGGACCATCACACCATCAAACCTGTGATTCAATTTCACCATCAACGGCTCTTTGTTCTCCACAGCTAACCATTTAATCATCAGACAGGCACAGTCACTCGTCACTGTTCGTATATATATATCCTGTGGAGAGTATACGTTGTCACCCTGGCTGAGCAACTGCATATGTTCATCTTCCTTTGTAATATTTCTAGGAGGCTATTCTGTGGCAGGCATCTTTGGGCTGTACATGTGCAATTGCAGTGTGTTTGTTATGCATCGCAGCCCAGCTCCCAGCTGGGATGCTGATCAAGTAGAGCCTCAGCCCAGCCTCAGCCTGGCAGTCCGCGGGGACCTGGCTTCACAGGAATGATCAACAACCACAAGTGACATGTGCCAAGTGTATTATGGCTGTGGCTTCATCAAGCTTATTTATTTTGTGGCTGTCGGATTCAATCAAGTCCAGTTTATGTATGCTAGGTGAGCTGAAGGGAGGACACTGCTATTAGAACAACAGTAGGTCTGGGGAAATACAGCTCTACAATGACACCATACAGGAAAAGTGGTGATAATTAAGAACAAGTGTCATCTGGCTTTGCATTATAACTAGCATTGCATTCAATCTGTACTTAGAACCAGCCACCAAACTATACAAACTTTTTCAAAGTTATTGTGGCACAGGAGTATGTTCGTTGACATTTTCATACATGCACATAAGTTCATCCTCGCACACACACACATACATACACACACACTCACCCACACTCACCCACACTCACCCACACTCACCCACACTCACCCACACTCACCCACACTCTGAAATGTTGGGAGGTCCCTCAGTGCTTTGGGCATCATCAGCATTCTTCATGCCCACTGGGTGTTTGCAGCCGGACTGAGGGCGTGTCTGTCCACAGGCCTCTGAGCTGGGCCCCAAACCCGGCCCCGCCTCCATCCCCGAGCTGCTGGTCTGGGGGATGGTGTACACCTTGGAGGAGTCGGCTGACATACAGTATCTGGCACCACGCGCCAGGGGACTGCCAGAGTGGTGCGAGCCACTGGCCGGACAGCAAAAATAAAGCATAATGTAACCCAAAAGTGACCAAAGAAAGGGCTGAAAACCATGAAATCATAATGAAAGCATAAACCACAGAACTTGAATGGATAGAACAGTCCTTCCACTGTTTGCTATGGTAATTTGGCTAGCACAGCATGAAATGGCGATTATGGAATTTTAAGGGTTATTTTCTATGGTGTCAACGCAAGTCTGGGCATTAGGCTATAAAGTCTGTCACACTTGCTTGAGAACTGTGCAGATTGTACTTCTCTCACTAGCTCTTCTAGTCAACATTAGCATATTAGCAATCCATAGCAGCAAGGCGATGGAGAAGGTCCTTTGGTCCTTTCGGCAAAACCTCTCGCCTCAGCGACTTGCCGTAAGCCGGTTCATATGGAAGCTAGCCTAACAGTACACATAAAAAAGGCCCGCTGCTTGGACCATCCAGGAACGTAATATGAATGGGATTGACCATTCTATCCATTCAAGTTCTGTGGCATAAACAAACAACAAAACAACTGAAAAGGGCCACTGGGCAAGAAAACTCGGTCTGGACGAATGTTGAGAGATAACCTATTAGAATGAGTTTGAACTCAAAATCATTCTTTCCATAATGTGAAATAAATGCTCAGTTGGCTCAGACAGTATGGCTTAGTATTAGCTTAACTTGGAAAATACGCTGACCACTTAAATAGTCTAGTGTGTGCTTCTTCCAACTAAACTGGGGTGGCACGGTGGCGCAGTGGTTAGCACTGTCGCCTCACAGCAAGAAGGTCCTGGGTTCAAATCTCGCCTGGCCCCTTCTGTGTGGAGTTTGCATGTTCTCCCCGTGTTCGCGTGGGTTTCCTCCGGGTGCTCCGGTTTCCCCCCCACAGTGAAAAAAGACATGCAAATATATGTGTTTGTGTGTAATGTGGTGCATGGTGTGATGGGCGGCAGTAGCTCAGGAGGTAGAGTTCCCGCCCAGCAACTGCAAGGTCGGTGGTTCAAGTCCAGCTCCTCCCGGGGAAAAAATCTGTCAATCTGTCGTAGTGTCCTTGAGCAAGACACCTAACCCCAAATTGCTCCCGTTGAGCAGGTTGGTACCTTGCATGGCTGCCTCCGCCATGTAAGTCGCTTTGGATAAAAGCGTCTCCTAAATGCTGTAATGTATGTAAGTCGCTTTGGATAAAAGCGTCTCCTAAATGCTTTGATCTCTCAATCTTGAGACAAATATCAATTGATACAGTAGATTAAATTACAATCAAAAATGACGTAAAAGAATGCTCTATTTTTAGATTCAAACATTTTAATGCATTCTCACATCATTAGTGACAAATAATTTAGTGATATTTCAGCTACTCTGCCTAATAAGAAGTGATGGCTTTGTTTCCGGTAGATTTTATATATCACAGAATCCATTTGATGCAAATACAGTTACGTGCCATTTACTTGTATGTGATAATTGTGTGAAAATTGAGTGAACTTTGTGAGGAGGGACATTCCCATTAAATCCTCACTCATTTCAAAGTAAGCCATCTACCAATCAAGCGAAGAACACTCAGCATGTCCTTGTTCTGTTTTGCTCGGGTTGTCATTTGCAATTACAGCTAGTCCCTAAGAGTAGCACATTGATATTTTGTCTTGATGAACATTTAGTTTTTCATCTATCCTGCCTGGTAAGGATTCATCTGTTAGCTGCCCAGCTGGAATCAGATTTGAATAAACTGCCCACTTTGACAGAAGATCCAAAAATGTTGAGCTCTAACATCTCGTTGCTTGCTGGAAAACTATCAGCAAATACCAAACATTTTCCTAAAGTACCCTGAGACATCAAGGTTGGCGTTTGCTTGAGGCACTGCATCCACTATTTACATATTCATGACCATCTGGGCCACACCCTGCAAAATGTGTTCCTGCTGGTTCACTGTTTGTTCAGATGACACTCGAGTGTCATAGACCATTATATCAGAGCTGGGAAGTAGCGGAGTAGTCAAGGTGATGGCATGGGCCCTTTCCTCTTCTCTGAATGATATCCTGGAGTAGACAGATCTGACAACTCCCAAACAGGTCAATGATCTGAACAGATTGTGGTAACATAATCCTGTATTGCTTAAACAAATAGATACCCATTCTATTTCAAAGAGACAGACTGAGTGGCTCCAGGGCCAACCCTCTCTGACACCCCTTCTCCTTCCCAGCCAGGCCCCAGTCTGGTGGGGAGGACTTGGATGATGGTGTGATGAAACTAGCCTGATTGCCACCCCACCTATCAGCTACAGCACAGCGGGATGGATCAGGCTGCAGGTCAGGAGAGATGGAGCACGGCTGTGTGAAAACGTCAGCTAATAGCCAGCAACCATCCTTTTGCATGTGTGTGTTGGTGTGTTTAGCAGAACAGACAAGATACAGTATGTTGATCTCGGCAGAATGGTTATGGTGTACGTGTTAATGTATGTCTATATGTCTGTGTGCAATGGATTATGCTCCGAGCCATATACCATGGATTTTCTACCACGGGAAAATCAATGACCTGACACAATAGAATTAAGCCACATTGGAATAAAGCCCTTGCCCACAGAGAGGAAAAAACATAGAGGAGATTCACCACTGACATCAGCTGGCCTTTATCTTAACCAAAGGTCAGATCTTCATGTTGTTCACGCAAACACCCAGTGTAGTACTGGAAACCTCCCAGTGAGCAAGATAGTAGATATTTGAAGCTAAAATGGTTGAGAATACCCAATCTAAACCATCCTTTACGGTTGGAAATGTTATTTCAACAAAGCACGCAAGAAAATCTGTTTCCTAGGGTCGACAATAAAAGCATCTGTCTTATGCATCATACCTTGAGTGGGAGGAGATCTCGCTCAGGTCCCCGATGCTGCCCTCTGTCACATGGCTAGACATGATGGCAGAGGCGTAGCCCTGCGGCAGGTACAGTTTCCCATGATCCTCTTCTGATGCCCCGTCTTCGTGGTGCTCCGATGCCCAGGGGTGTCCCTGCTCCCCCACCCTGCCCTGCAGCAGCACCCGGGCCCCAGGGGGCACGCAGGGATTGGTGTCGATGCCGCTGTCTGTGGATGCCCCTTTGATGTAGGTGAGGCCCAACATCTCTGGGTCCATCAAGTCTCCGGACCCAAAGTGCTTATCGTCGCTGTTGCTGGAAGCATTGCTTGAGAGGGTGTTGCTACTTGAGTGGCTCGAGTTCTTATCTCCTGTCTGGTGGAGAGAAGTGGCGGAGGGAGGACACAGTAAATACAGGCTTTTTAAAAAATCAAGCTTGGAGTACCAGATGGAAGGGGTTTACCCATCAGGCCAAATTACATGTTTATGGATCCCTGTTTGCTGGCACTGAGGCAACAGCTATTTTTCTTGTGGTCCACAATACTGTCAGGCAAGTTGACAATCACAGAAAATAATACAAATAGAATAAACTGAATGTCAAATACTTGTGACCTCTTTAACTCTAACTTATTGTATTGGTCTATGCTTTCATATACTATTTTACTCTGGTCTGATCTGAAAGCCAGAGCTGTTCATCATCAACTAGCACAAAGAAATCAAAGAGATACAAGGTCAGGCCAACATGACCTCAATCTATCCACTATTTAAGTCCTCAATGCTGCATTTACAGTAAATCAATGACCTTACAGATCAATCTGATGATTACATAGGCAGGCCTCTCTAATGAAGGGGGCAACAGTAATGCTCAATGGGACAATAGGAGTTTTTTTTCTTTATTATGCTATGCTAAGGACTGCTAAATCATGGATGGAGCTTTAAACCACATCACATCCAAAACAGCTAATCTGGTTTGAAAAAAGGCTCCGTGCATTAGGGACATACAGTGCCAAGAGAATGGTTTAAATGTTGATCCAGTAGCCTGGGTTAATGCAACACCGGCTGAAAGTACCAAAAAAAAAGTACACCAGCCTCCAGCATGAAAGGAAAAAGCAAAGAGACAGGAGGAGATGTGTAACGGAGAAAAGGGGAAAGAAAAAAGAGAGAGGGGTAGAATATAGAGAGGCAGAATGAGAGGCTTGAGCACTTAACATATTCAACCTACGAGGAAAACGTGTCCTAGAAAGGTTTGTGAGACAACTAGAATGGTGATGAGCAGAAAAGCCTGTTCGCATGCTGATGAAATACTATTGCATTTCAGTTAAATACCATTGTATTTCAGGAGTACATCTATGGCACAGCTGTAATGAGGAACTGAAAACATGTAGAACACTCATTATGGTAAAAACAATGTTTAAAAATAATGTAATGAACAAATATGAAAAAGGATGACCAGAAAGAAACATTGGAATAGAAGAACAGTATACAGAATATGTAAGTTGTTTTTGAAGTTTGTCTGATGTTACCTTTTGAAGCCTAATATAACGTGTTGTTAAAAGGGTAGGCATTATCAGCAGTAGCTTCAGCCTACATATGTTTTGGACTGCAGAGACCTTGGGTTGTGATGTTGTTTGTGTTTTTAGCTTGTGCTATTTGTGTATCTGCCTCTTTCGTGTAAACGTATTATTGTTGAATGCAGACCAAAATGAACAAATATTCAAAGTGAAAGTGATCGAAGCCCCTGGTTCTGTGGACATCGTCACCTTATCTGTTTCCTATGTCACTGTCGTTGCCTTTGCTATTGTACATTCCACTGTTTGTCCTGGCACCTGTTCCCCGCTCAGCCGTCCTGGTGGGGGATTCCTCTTTGACTTGACCCACCCAAGGTTTCTTCAATTTTTTCACCTAATAAAGTTTTTCCTTGCATCCCTCGAGGGTCCAAGGCTGGTGGTGCTGGGTAGTTTAGGCCTTGTAGAATAGGTAGACTTGCTATGTCCTGCTGAAAATGTCTATTGTGTGTCTTGTGCTTTGTTCTGTTTCTCTATGTTTGTCTTATACTATTCTGTAATTCCACTGATTGTTGTTCAGTTAGATCTAGTTTGGCTTATTTTCTGTAAAGTCCTTTGAGACATGCTTGTGATAAAGGGCGATAAAAATAAATGAACTTGAAAGTGATAGGTGCCAAGAGTGCTTAGAGGGGGAGACACCCAGCTACTGATGGTAACAAAGCCCACCAACAAGGATGATCTGACCTTATTCCCGTTCAAACATCAATATAGGATTACCCAAGTCTGACAGGGCAGGGAGGGGCAGTGAGGAACATGCTACACCCACCCCGACCCCAACATACACACACACAAGTTGTATCAAACTCACTCCCTGCACTCTCGCACCATTGTACCCTTCAAAGCAGCTTGCTAAAGATAGGTAATCAGTCAGTCAGACACTCACCCTGGACAGCTTGTTGGGCGAGTCTTTGCCTCCCTCTCTCTGCTTGAGCGAGTTCAGGATCTTGGTGGAAGGGATGTGCCACTTGGCCTCTGTGGACGGGGAAGAGGAAAGTGAGCGGGGAGAAGTACCAGGTACCAAAGGGCTGCCTAACTTGCAACGAGTGATATCCACTTAGAAACACTGGGTCACAAGCATTTTTTACATGAAACTTTATATGCAGCTGAATCGTGACTACTTGAAGGAGAAAAATAAGAATCACGGTGAACAAAAGAACAGACTCACCTGCAGACCTGGTCCTCTCCAGGGTGGGCTCTCTCTCCCTGTGGCTCTCCCCCTCGCCCCCCTGGATGTCCCCTGAGCGCTCATGGAGGACAGGGGAGGGGCATCTGGAGAAAGAAGAGGAGGTGAGGGCTATGGGCCATAAGTGTGAGCTTTGTGTGCTAGTAGGAGTACTGCTTCATTAGATTAACTGGAGATGTACAGCAATTAGCTCAAGATCATTTAAGGTCAAATCACTTGAGTATATAACAGAATAAAGACACCTCTTTTTCATACAACTATGCATTCCAGGCACTCTCTTGTTCTTGACAAGGGGAAAACAGCAGCATATTTTTCATTACAGATCTTAATTAAACCTTAAGAGCCATGAGGGGTTATGACAGAAGAATTAAAGTCACAGCGTCTCATCCGATCTTTGACACAGACTCAACTAAAGCTCTAACCAGAGATCAATTGGCTAATCAACATGTCGGCTGTTCTGTATCGTGGCAGCTCTGACAGGGCGCCGTGATCCTTAAGTGCTCTTTTGAGGCCACTGGCAGAAAGTCTAGGCAGTAGCATGGAGCTAAGCCTCTTGTCACGGTCTGTAAGCACTTAGACACACAGCAGCCTCTGATGGATTCTGCTCAAGTACAAGTTAGGCCTTCAGCCTGTACAGTCGGTGGGCCCTGCTGCCCTATGAACCACGGTCAAGGTCATTATATGATTGACAGTGGGAACAGAGCAGCATATTTAGAACAGATCTATATTGGAATGGCGTACATTGATATTCTCTCCAGTATGCCTGGCATATGCTATTTAAAGGTTTATGGGAACAAAACACATGGAATGGAATGTTTTGATGACCAGAAGAATAGCTCCGCTTTTCCACAACTGTGGTGGTTACTATAATCAGTGTTGACAGAAGCTACCAAGTCACTCCGTCTGCTCCAGCCTCTCCCTCTTTCTCCCTCATACAGTCCCTCCAAAAATGCTTGATTTTGCAACCGATTTTCGAAAAAATGTCGATGTAATTTGCTAAAGTGCCACTTAAGGCACTGAAGACATACCAAAAGAAAAATACTTTTATAACTACCTGGCATTAAAAAAGGATCCTACATAATCACTTCCTATTATACTTAAGTGCTCATCCTTTAGACATTTTCTGAACAGAAAATACTGTTCTTGGCTTCGATGTTTCATGTGAGAAAACTAGGTACACACTTGTATCTTTTGACACTGGGTACTGCTTTTTATCACAGTGAACTGTATGGTTTCATTTATAAAGTGGCCATTTATTTTTGAGGTAGACTGTGTGTTCTGTCTGAAAGTATACAAACCAAGGCTTATAATAATGCAGGTTCAATTTAAAAGTAACTGCATTCACCTGTTGGGGTGAAAATTTAAGTTCTAAGAATCATTGTGGGGACTGATTGAAGCTGCATTGTTTATAGCAGAATCGCAAATTCCTGGAGGGACTGCTTATAGACTAGTCCAAAAAGGTAACAATACTGTGGCCCCATACCCATCATATCCAGGCTGCTGGGACCAGGTGCTGCTGCCACAGGGTCCTGGATCACTCGAGGAGGACTGGTTACTGGGGGAGCTACGGTAGTGCTGGTCTCCCTTGTTACATGAGGTGACCTGGGGATTCTCCATATCCTGCATTGTCCTGCAGAGACAGCAGGGCACAACGAATGTGGGTGTATGACATGACACATGTGGTACATTGTTAAAAGTGTTAAAGTGACAATGTATCACATAACAAACTCTCCCTCCTTATCCATCTTTAATGACATTTTGATATTGGCTGTTTCTCCTGAGGACAGACCCTTACTGGTGAGCACCGTGGAAAATCTCTCGGAAAATGTGAGACCTGTCAGTGAGGGACATGGTGTCTTGTTCTCAAATGACAAATAGCACAGTAAAAACAGAAAGATGAATTTACTATGGGAAATAATAAGCCTCAGTGAGTAAACCAGATGGTGAGGCTTTGTGTTTATATAGAGTGAAGAAGTCGTTTTTTTAATGTAAAGGGATGCTTGAGATTGCTGCCTTGAAACCCAAGGCCCATCTGCCTATCCCATACTGTTCACCTCCGCACCTCTTTTTGGTTGTATAAGGATACATGTACTGGGAATCACATTTTCAAGCATTACCCTTTCCTGCTTCGTCGTCAGGTTTCTATTGCCTGGACCTCCATGAGAAACCCACCACACTGTCAGTAACTCAATCGCAGCGCACATCATCAAACACTTTGGCCAGATCGCTACATTTCCTCCCCAGTTGAGGTGTTGGTCTTCTCAGCCGGGTCCAGGCACTTAAATGTGAAACAGCAGCAGCTGCTTTTCGTTCACCCTCTCTTCCTCCCTCGGCACAATGCAAAGGTCTGGGGGATATTGAACGTCATTTTTCTCTTCGCGCTGCAATAACATTGGCAGCTAGAGAGAATAGCTGTCGGTCTCAGTTGGCCTCATATTAGGTGTCATATTTTACGGTGCCAAGTCTGGAGTCAGCTATATGGGGATGGGACACTGCTTTATCTAAGCTATCGGATTGAGTTTCCCTTCTGCATGTCCACATAAGATGAAAACAAAATCGGCAGCTGCTGCATCGTTAAAAATGACAGCTAATTACTCAGAGACTAAAGAAGTCTATACTGTATATTGCATATAACATCAAGGAATGTATAGGTACATTTATTTTCTGGAAGATGTGAAGGCATATTTCCCCGTCGTCTCTCTCCCCCTTCCTATGCAGTCTATACTCTATACCTCCTTCATTCCCCTCTAAACCCAACCCTACTCCAACTTCCTCTGGCGGTATGTGTGTGTGTGTGTGTGTGTGTGGGGGGGGGGGCATATTGTGGTCTGGGGAAGAGATTTCTTTTTGTTTCTGCAGTAATTGGATGAGATGAGCCGAGCCGTGTCAGTGTCCTTGTCACCACCTCCTACTCGGCAGGGTGCAGGAAGAGGGAGGGAGGGAGAGGGAGAGCGAGAGAGTGCCACCACTGCCAGGGAGAGAAGGCAGCCATGATCCCACTATAGTCCGAGCAGCACCAGGGGTTGGTGGTTGGTGTGATATACAGGAAAGGTTATCATGACTGCAGGGGTTTCATTAGGATGAACAAATCACTGCGTTACGTGGCTCAGTGGAGATGTCTGAGAGAGACACTGTCGAGGATAGGAACAAAGTCTGGTTCTGGTATAAGGGAAATGAAAGAGATGTGTTGCATTCGCTGGTCTCAAACTTCCCATTTATATATATGCAAATAACTGAACACAAAACAACTCCTCAAAGAGTTACTGTGCCTCCCAAGTTAAAAGATTTTTTGCATCATGATGTTTGATCACAGACTTTGCTCTAGTTTACTGAAAACCTTGAAAGGAAAGCTTAGCTCTCTTAAAGAGAGAGCAGGAGAGAGAGAGAAAGACAGAGAGAGGGAGAGAGAGAGGGGGCCGGTGCGGTACCTGTGCCCATCTGGCAGCTTCCTATCAAAGGAGGTGCTTCGTGGGATAGCTGCCTGGTGCTGCTGCAGGATCTGCTGGCACTGCAAGCGGTCGGGGCCCTGCGTGGGCGAGCCTCGGGGTAAAGGTTGGCCGGCAGGTGTGGGCACCCGATGCCAGGTGGTGTTCCTCCTGAAGGGTGTCTTGTACTCACAGGGTGTACCCTCGCTATCAACCTTATACTCCACCATGGGTATGCGGTAGAGCTCAGAGCAGCCCCTAGGAGGGAGGAGGGGTGGGGAAGAGCAACAATAGGAAAGGTCAAAGATCAGCAATGCGCCTGGGGTGAAAAAAATGCATACATCTCAGTTTCACTGCGGGTATTGTGTGGGGGAATGGAACAAGGGTGTTAAAGAAGAGTGACTACTATGAAAATAGAGCGCAATAGGTCAGTCATCAGCACGTGTCAGCAAAAATGAAAAGTAGTGGAGCGTAAAATTACCTAATATATAATAATTATATAATAACTTAAAATAAAATGTCCCTCTAAACCTGTTAATGCAATAAAATCCAGGATAATGTTATAACATCACATTATTACATCATCCGGCAATTATTACTTTATTATGGGTATACAATTTTTATTTGATGATGCAATAATAACAATGAAAAATAATGAATGTAACTCATTACACTAGTTATTACACTCTTATCATCATTACATAATTTGTCATTATTGTTGCATTATCAATAAAAAATATATTACAACCGTATCATGGTCATGAGTAATGTCATTATTTTACTGTTATTACATGTTTTCTCCATATTTAGGAGGGACAATTTATTACATTTTGACAGTTATTACATTATCAGTTGCTACACCCCCTACTGACCCTGAAGTCCTGGGGAGAAGGGGGGTTAGAGTTAATTGTGTTACCAATGTGTTACCATGACAACACATTATTGCTGTCAGAAATATTTATCCACATGCAGACATCTAGATATACTGTATGCTTGCAAGAACACACATGGACAAGAATGCGCGCGCACGCACACATACACACACACGCACGTGCCTGTGAGTGTGTGTGCGTGCCACACACATACACGCACGTGCCTGTGAGTGTGTGTGCGTGCCACACACACGCCTTATAGGCACATCAGAAACAGTAAAACTGTTTCCCTGTGTTAATAGAGCTTAAAATCTTGGTTTGCCACTTAATCTGATATGGGCCTCCCCTGAATAGCTGTACACAGGAGACATTCCCCCTCTTCATCTCTATCCCATTACCGTTAACAACACTGAGGATCTAAGGGACAGACAGGGCCCGCAATGCCATTTCATGCAACATTAATCTTTGGGGTTGGTGTAAGGGCTGGTGTGTATGTTTGGATGGAGGGAGGGCACTGGGTAGTGGGTCGGCGTTAAACAGCCTGGGTGTTCTGCTAGCTCTCCAAAAGTATCTCATGCGTGACCCTAATGATTACACTGCCCACCACTACTACCATCCCCCTAAGTCCATTTTCCAGGATCCACTGCTGAGTGGGGTGGGGGGTTGGGTGGAAAGCTCTGCATTCTTTGCTGTGGTCATACGTGTACACAGCAGGGCTTGAGCGGGGTGCACTGGCTGATTGCAAAGGCTGTGGTGGAGGGGCCAGTAATCCCTCTCAGAGACCCTTTCATCAAACTGGGCCATGCGTGGCTGAGCTGTTTACAGCTGGTGATATAAGATCTAACTAGAAGATCATCCTCCACTTCCTCCTCCATCTCATCCCTCTCTCACATCTGATCCATGTCATCCATGATGAAGGACCGTCAATGGCGTGCTCTACATGCTCCTTATCTTCCGGTTTACATAAATATTTGATGTACGTGGCATGCATCGCTGGTTTGATGCATGGGACTATAAGAGTAATGAACGGCATTAGGAGATCAGAGAAGTCTACTTAGTAAAATAGGGCTTCATCATGTTGAGTGAAGCACATCAGATAAACTCTGACACCATGCTGTGTGTGAGAGGGGCTGAGAGATGAGATTAAACAAGCACCATTACTATGCTGACAACCTAGTATTTTCAATGTTCAACCATGAGGTTAACCATAGCTTTTTTCTTCTTTGCTAACACTCAATGGACATATCAAAAGATAAAGGTGCTAACAAGAGCGTTAAACACCTAAGACCTGTTTTTTTTCATTACCTTGATTAACTGTGTGTATCCCCCAAGCCATGTTACCACACATAATTACTCTCTGAATAGGTTAAACGTTGCTAACTGAGAACTGAGAACCGACAAGGTAAAGTTCTCTTAAGATCCTAATATTCTTCCACAGCACTGCACAAATTTAGCTGGAAGTGGAAATACCTCTCGTATTGGCCTGTGTTATGTGCAATGTGCTCCTTGTTTGTTATGTATAGGGATACTCAGCATCCCTGTGTATAAATCATGGAGTACCAGCAGGAAACGGGTGTTTGGTCAACAGTTAAACCTGAGCTGGAGGCTGGTGGAGTGGAGACAGGGATTAGCTGCAGTCTCTGGAGCTGTCAGACCCACCCAGACAGCCTGCTTCCTCCAGAGTCCGCCAAGAACTACTGCTGCACTCTTATAGCTAAACGCGAGGGACTATAAATGATACCACAATAGCCTATACAAGCTTGTGGAGAACGACAACATACACAATTTGGAACGAACACAATGTTGTCAACTGGAAACAGTTCTGTCTGATTTATTAGAGGAAATAATGTGTTAACAGCTGCCACAATTTCAACATGATGCGAGATTACTAAAATATGATTACTGCTCTCTTGATCGTTTTTACAGTTGAGTTAGTGGCCAGTTGAAATGGAGGTGAATAAACTGCTCCTTCAGCCATTGGCTGATAATGAATTACAATAGAGCAGTGTGACAACAGGACCTTAGACCCCAGCCAGAGAGCCGTCAGTCTGATGACAAGGCCAGCGATCGAGGGACATGGTAATCCATTCCCACAGTCAGAGCCCATGTCACAGCAAAGAGCCAGAGAGGTCGTGACCTCCACCAGCCCTCTAAAGACCTTTGTGAAGAAGCTTGTTTAATGAGGTGAGCTGAAAAGTGTATAGATTTTCAATTTGGAAACACCCCCCACCCCCACCCCACACACACACACACACGTCTTTTTAATGGTGGTTTAGCCAACAGATCTAAAGAGAAGAACAGCTCCTGTGAAGAATGTGGGGGGATTAAGCAGAGCAATGTGTGATTCGTCTTCTCTGAGTTTTCGTTTAGAAGTGCTCTTTTTCACAAGGTGCCAGCATGGGAAGTGATAATCACGGATTAACTTTAGTCCAGATGAAAATCCAGGGTGACAACTCTTGATGACACTTCAAAAGAAAGGTCACTGGTCATCTGAATGTCACAGTCAGTGCTCATTATCAGCAAGGGGTCTGTCTAGTGCAGGTTAAACCCACTTAATTTACCCATCTTTTCCAGCCAATATAAATCTTTGTAATCAAAAGTCAGTATACATTATAGTAAGACAAATAAATGAATGACAGTCTTAAAATACAGTTGCTTTTTTGTTTCTGTTGTCTTGTGGTAATCATCTATTTGAGTTCATACTTTACTGATCCTTATATTTACCACTACATCTCTGATCTATACCAAACATAGGCTAAAAATACAAACACTGCTGCCATGTTCTGTGTATTGCATTCCGACATCAAACAGCTAATCTTTTTCTTCTCTCATTAGTTTGATCCAAGACTAACATGTTGAACTTGTTTAAAGCTTTCCAGAGTGATGATGGAAAGGCCTCTGGTATTGCACTGAGCTAGAACCACATCCTGCCTCCAGTGTAAATAAATACAGTGCTAGGTAAGGCTAATATTAGAGCCATATCTCCTTTAGCTTGACACGGAGCAGAGCAAAACCCTTTAAGGCATAAACGGCTTTAGGAGCCCTGATGCTAAATAAAGTGTTATAAAAAAAAGAAGAGGAAAAGTAAAGAAAAACACAGGGGTCTAAAATGTTGCTTTTTCGCTGATAGAATTTCTGTTAGCATAATTTCAGCGACCAGCAAACATTACAACCAAATCCACCTTCAATCTGGAGAAAAGATTAAGTAGGCAAAATGATATTCTAATTAAAAAAACAAAAAAAACAACAGTAAGAAAGTACGTAGTCAAACACACCCCTCCTAGTCTTCACATGCGCTTGTGAAAACATTTTTGTTCATCATGGTAGCAGTTTGGAGCCTGGGCACATTGTCTGGAGGTCATGAGACTCTTGTCCATTGTTGTTCGACTGGGCCCCTATCTCTCTGGCCATAGGGGACCGTCAGGGGCCTTTGGGCCCCAGCTGAATTCCTTTCCCTTGAGATAATAGTGGAGAAACTGGAGCACTTATTGTTGACTGCAACACTTCAGCAACTCAAAGAGGCAGCAGCGAAAAGAGTTGAGGGCCCTCAAGATTCTTCACCTGACCTCTCACCTCTTGATTTGTTGGAGCGATGGGAGAAAATTCACAGGGCCCGAAAAGGACCCTTTTAAGTTCTCATGACACTCTGTTGAGCCCTCGTGTTTCAGTAAGAAGGGTAAATGTTCCAGTGGAGCTCAACAGCATCGGATTCCAGTACATCCATCTACTGTAACAGCTACTAATCTGCCTGACACATCTGTTAGTAAACGCCATAATGGGTCAGGCTCAACCAATGATATGCTTCACACAGACCATTATGAATGCATAGGATGACTTAATGCATTCTTTTGTGCTCAACGCTACGTAGCATGACGTATATTTCTAAAAGCATCTTTCATTGGACACTAAAAGTGCTTTTTCCAGCTTGGTGTCATTCAAACATAGCCAGATGTCTTACACAGGCACAGGAACCAAGCCAAAAGCTTCACTCACCGAATCCTCCATCCAGGGAACTGGACACACGTTTGTCGACACAGATCCAGTTTTGGAAGATGTTTGTTTTGACTGCTGTCTGCTTCCCTGAACTCCGATTATGATTGTATCGTCATGTATCATCACAGATCGCGGTAAGAGGATTAGAATTCGGTTCTGCCAGAGAGGCTGCTGTGTTGGATTCACAGACTAGGCATGTTAGCCCACCATCTGGGAGAGCAAATATGGCAGTCCTCCACTGCCAGACCAGAAGGCAAAGTTGAAACATGGTTACAAGCCCCTACTATACAATGATAGGATTAGCTAATAGCATTAACACTAACTGAAGCATAAAACAAAATGTGGGATTAAGTGGAGGTATATTCTCTGTACACTGTAAAGCCATTCTGCTGGGAGTATTTGTGATCGAGTGGGAATGGCATTTATTAGTATATCCAAATCTGTCAGCCTGAAGCAAAAGCAAAACAAAGATGTTGAGAATCTGAGAGTGAAAGGGCGATGGATATGCTTTCACAGGAATGTCCGGCTGTCACAAGCAGATGTGATTATGGAGCGAAGCTTTTATACAGACTTTCATCTCTTCCCATCACAAAAGATAATTTGAAATATGCTTCTCTCTTTCTATTAGGGCAGTGATGGTGTCTCCCCATGGGTGAGCATCCACAAAAAGCCAAACACTCTAATTGCTGAATAGAAGATTGGGTGAGGTTTAAAAAAAGAAAGAAGAAATGCACATGCGAGCTGTCAGACAATGACAGGAAGAGTTGAGCCATTAATCAAAATGCTCCTCTCATTATCATTAGTGAGAAACGCTGACTGTCCATGTCTGCAATGCATGACTCTACAGCCCTGCTGGAGCTTTTTCTCGTAACACAGACGCATCAATACAAATAAAGTCTCCTCTCCAGATAAATCACTGGAGCCTTTTAAGAGAGCAACATCCCGGCGTAACAACAGTTTAAGCATTTTTCTATGCAAATCATCTCAAATATGAGAGCAACAGTGAGGCTAATTTAGCCCAGCTGCATCAAAAGAGGAGAAGTAGAAACTACTCTTCCGTCATTGGCTACATACTTATCTTCTTGGGGAGTGACTTCTTCTCTATCTCAATAACATACAAAGTTCAAAGACAATAGACAGCCCACTGGTTTTATATGTTTTGTATGCATCATCAAGCGTTATTATTCAATCAGGTCAGGTGAAAATAAGAAAATGAGGGTGAGGTGTTACCTTCGGGGGGTGCCGTCTTCATGAGGCTGGATGATAACCACTTTGACCGTGATGGAGGTGCGCAGTAGGTCAATCATCTGCTCATGCGTGAGAGTGGCAACAGCCACCTTACAGATCTCCACCAGTCGGCTGCCCTGCCTCAGCCCTGCCTTCCAGGCAAAGCCAAAGGGCTCCACATCAGCCACGATGCCCTCAAAATTGACATGGAAACCCAGCTGGCCAAGGCCATTCCGACGCAAAGTCATCTCTGATGTCTCACAACCTCTGGTGACGATCTGAAATCATAATCAAAAGCACTTTGATTGACACAATAAATGTACACTGGTCCAGAGAGACTATGGTACAAGGACAACAGGACCTCACAGTAGAGAACAGTACAACGTGCAAGACACACTATGGACAGTTGACTATACATAATCACTTTATGCAGAAAGGCACAGACAGAAAAAAAGAGAAAGTACGAGATGTTTCCACCGATAGTGCAAAATACAGGATGAAGGACAGAGAAAGACTGGAGGTTCAGTCATTTGAAAATCCTTTCACAAGAGCTTTTTAAGCTGGTAAAGTCCAATGGTTGTGTTGAACCAACTGACAGCTGCTGAGCAGACCCTGTCCAGATCCAGCTAGAGCGATTTGCCTGCTCTGCCATTTCTTTCTCGTGACAAAGATTGGTTGAAAACCTCACACTCCATCCAATCAGCTTTAATCACCCATCAGATTAGTCTTGGGTCACTTGTGGTGACGGCTTCCATTTGCCTCAGAGTGGCAGCTGGCTTCAGGGACACATTAACGGAGACTATGACCTGTCAACACTCCACCAGATTCTCACACTGGCAGAAATCCTACCCCGCATGTGAGAGGAGACCCTCGTCAACCATGATGGACCATCACGCATTCACTTTGTGTTTCCTCACAGCAAGACGCAGCCCTGATCTCACAGAGGGAAACCTGGTGATGTTGGTCAGCCAGTTTTCAAGAATTATAATTAACTCACTGAAGGGCTCATCTTTATAAGACCGTTAGTGAAATGGGTTGAGCCACAGCGTTGACAGCCTGTTGTGAAGGTAGCCGGTGAGATGGCAGGAGGCCGTTGACAAAATCTGACCAACATTCATTTTCATAAAAGCTAAAGCTTGTCAGCTTACGCTCTGCACTGAATACCACATCCACAGTTGTTTTTATTCTGCGGCATTGACAAGAGCTGAGGGCACCTACGGTATAGTGACCAAGTTTTGAGGGAACACAACCTGATACTGTGATGTTTTAGATTGAGAGTGCTCTCAGGCCCCAATAATCTGTTTTCTAAGATTGATAAGACTAGAGGAGCACTTTGGTAAGATGACCCATGATATAGAATAATATTCAGGATAAAACATCAAGGGCAAGTGAAATTGGAAGAGTGAGGTCCAAAAGCTCTCTGGGGCGAAGCCTGGAGATAACTGGCCTGGGTATCAGGGACCGTGCTGCCATACATGAGTCAAACTGCCCTTTGTCAGAAATTCATTAGGCCTAAATAATAGCTTTCTAAATGCCTTCATTGGGGCTCTTTATTCGGTCAATCCAGGAAATGAATGTGCACAAGTTCTCATCAGAATGGCCCACATACATAATGCCTGATCTATATCATGGGACTCAATTATCCCGCACAGGACTCAATTTAGTGATACAGTTGTACATTTGTATAGTGCATTATTTATAAGTGCCCATTATTATTATTATTATTACCCGTTACCTGTGTTTTTTAAAATAATTTCTTTATTGCCTTCCCCATTTCTGGCATTGTTTTGCCAATTGCTGCTGTAACACCTGAATTTCCCCTAGGGGATCAATAAAGTGCAATCTAATCTATAATCTAACAGAGCATTCATTATCTCATAGGAAGGATTTGTGACCTGTACAGTTATTATGATAATGCTGGTGTATGCTGTTGGCCAAAATGTTTCCCCAAGTGGAGTCTAATAATGGGCTCAGATGACCGGTGACCAAAAACAAACATACAACCCCCAAAACTGCCATCAAAAGAACAGACAGACAATATCAGCCTCAAATCTATTGTCAAATAAAATGCCATCTAAGCCTTCATACTTAGTGAGAGGTCTGCCAGTAAGAGGTAGCATTGACATTGATGACCTTGTCTGTGGTAGCACAGACCCAGCAAAACCTCATCATTCCTCTCAATTTCAAAGAACAGGCCCAGCTCCTCTGGAGTACCGGTAAATTAGCATGTGATGCTCCTTTCCATCTTTTATCAGATTCAAGGCTATAGCAGATACTGTCATGCCCTTTTTTCTGTGGTGGTGCCTAAATGAAGAGAACCAAAACAAAAAAGAGCATATATCGTACACTAGCCTGGTCTCATAAACGACAAGCATGTGGCCACCCAGCTCAGCAACCCCCCGGGGAGCAGGACATTATCACAAAGCTTTTAATTGTACTCCACACTGGGCCTCTCTGTGTGTTACAGTGGGCAATCTGTGCACTCTGTCTGCCCTGGTTCACATTACATCACAGGCCGGGCAGCCTGTAAATCCTTTCAATGAAACACGATTCTAGTCAACCTCTGACTGAGGAAAACACAGAAACCTCTGGGACAAAGTCTGCATGGTCAGCTCATATTCTCCAACCTAATGTGCCTACTGCTGCTCTCCACCTTCTGTGTAAGTAACACAAATAGCCACCCACTTATTAATACTCAAGTTTGACGCCTCAGCAGCTTTATATACTCTGAGCTTCTCTTGAGTCAAGATTCCGTAATTTATTGCCATGTCAACATAGTTGATAGGAATTTGTCTTAGTTCACATCAACAATACGATACACACAATATCCACACAGCAGTCAGCAATATGTAATGTAGTAAAGCGCGTATAGTGTTAAAATGCTAAGTAAATGCATTTAGAGACAGTCAGTGCAAGTTCAGATGCCTGCGCTTCGAGGTAGGTGCTATCCCTGAAGCGAGATATTCTACACTTAATGCTTCTGTATCTTCTACCTGATGGGAGGAGATTAAATAGATAGTGTGATGGACGAGAGGGATCTGTGGTGATATTTTTAGCCTTCCTGATTATTCTGGTGGAATAAAGTGATGGGAAGACTACAACCAATGATTTTAGATGCTCTGCGTATCACTTTTTCAAGCCAAGTCTTGTGTCTTGTGTGACCATACCAGACAAGAATGGAAAAAGTGAGCACGCTCTCAATTACAGATCTGTAGAAGTGAATCATGGCTTTTTGGCTGACCCCAAACGTTTTCAGCTGCCGCAGGAAGTAGAGTCGCTGGTGGGCTTTACTGACTATGAGACTGATTAAGATCCCATGATAGGACCACTATCCACGGATCCCTAAGGAACTGGAAGGAGGAGACCCTTTCTACAACTTGACCGTTGATGGAGAGAGGTTGATGATGGCCTTCGTTCTTCTTAAAATCAACAACCAGCTCTTTAGTTTTTGAGGTATTAAGTATCAGGTTGTTATCCTGGATAATATGCCTCACAAATCCCGTGGGTGAGTGGACATTAAATGTGAAAGAAGATTAGCATAGTGAATGAGGAAGTGATGTCCTTTGGCTAATCACAAATGCTAATATATCCTGATCTGTCCTTTCTGACGATGAGTGTAGTAGACACTGAATGACATTAGCGTCCTTAAAAAAAATAATCTTGTAAATACTTTGACAGGATCTTCAGCTATTTCAGGTAGCAAGGATATCCAGTAGCCATTTAGTCATCCAAATTCAAATATTTACGTTCTTTTGAAAATACTTCATCACAAAAAGTGATGTGTAATTATCTCCACAAATCATAATCATAAGACAAAATGAGGCTCAGGTGTGCAGCAGGGGAAGAGCGTGTGCCGTTTCATTTGGCAGGAAATGGGTTGTTACTCCCATTTTGTTGGCTAAACCAGTGATTTGCTTGCAAGGGTTTCTTGAAAATTGTGAGATTGTGGATGAGGTCCCTGGAGGGGCACTCAAACCATTAAGTGGAGAGTAGGAAGATACAGCCAGGCAGGAATACAGTCAGGCTCAGCTCAGGTTTGGATTCAACCTCAATGTTATTTAGAGGAAGCAAAGGGCTGCCTGATTAGAGCTTCAGTAAACAAATGATGGAAACTAGAACAGGGAAAAAAGAAGCCAATACACCAATACAAGGAGCGGAAACAAGGCTTTGGATGTCAGCATCCGGGCTAGAGGAACCAGGTGTTTTGACCTATTTTTCTAGACATTGAAGATACCTAGACCTACCTGACCTCACACACAATATAAACAGGGCCACCGAGTTGTACAGGTGGCCGAGGCAGAACTGCAGAATGGGAATGAGAGGACTTGGACTAAGTGGGTAGCTCTCCATAGGAGTGAAGTAGTCTGAGGCCAAGTGTTCTCTATTCTTAGTCTGTCAGACCCAAAAATGTGTCTGTTTTCTACCCTCCCCTTCAAAACTGGGTTGGAGCATTATGTGCTGTCCCGTTTTAAGCTGCCTCCTCCTTTACCTGCATCTAGACATTTGGCAATTCAAGGATGGACCAAATCACAGGCCTCGTTTTTAGATGAAAATGCTGTGTTGTTTCACAGTGGTTCATCCTAATCGAGGAAAACAGCAGGAAAACATCTACAAATTTGCGACCTACACCCTTGTCTGTACACCTCTGTTGATTTTATGTGATGAGCAAAAGAAAACCATTGATAGGATAATCCTCTCTGGACTCTGCTGAATAAACCGAACACCCTCACATGCAGGTGATACTCATGTCCCTGCACAACCCTGAGACGACCAGCTGTCCACAGGCTGTCCCAAGGAAGAGGAAGCCAGGAAAACGAGTGGGACTTGGGTTGATACTGCAAACCATACTCACACGGTATGGAGGAAAAAACATTGAAAAAAAAGAAAGGAAAGAGAATGAAACAGCGGAAGTTCAGTGCAAAGTTGCAACACAAGAGTCTGACAGGGTACATATAGGTTAAGCAAGTGAACAGCTCTGCTGACATAATAATGAAAATAAAATGACTGGGTTTGTGGTCCACAGTAATGCTACAATGCCAAGGGTAATATTTGCAAAACATACTCTTTCACCACACAAAGACCACAACCAGCATCCTCCTAAAGCTGAAATGTCTCACTGCCCCACTTAAAGTCAAGGCGGATATTTTCCGTTATATGCCATGCAGATTCCCAACTTTGTCATTATGGCTTAGCTGCGATTTCAGATGACAAACCACCTGGTCACATTTCAGGAATCTAAAATGGTTACACCAACATGTCACATGCAGGTACCGTATTTTGCGCACTATAGGGCGCACTGGATTATAAGGCGCACTGTCAATGAATGGTCTATTTTCAATCTTTTTTCACATATAAGGCGCACCGGACCATAAGGCGCATTAAGCGAAACAAAACAGTCAGATAAGTTAGTCAGTCAAACTTTATTGAGCGCATTCACAATAACTCTCAACATTGTGCAAACGTTAATGAGCGTATTCACAGTAACTCCCAAACGTGTTCAGTTGTAACACGTAAAAAAAACTGATACCGCTAAATAAAACGTTAGCGTATTCACAATAACTCAACATTGTTCAGTTGTAACACGTAAAAAAAACTGATACCGCTAAATAAAACGTTAGCGTATTCACAATAACTCTCAACATTGTTCAGTTATAACACGTAAAATACAACACGATACACTCACTTTTTCAGTTCATTCATCGTCCACAAATCCCTCAAATTCTTCATCTTCAGTGTCCGAGTAAAACATTTGGGCGATTACGGC
>OMOT01077415.1:0-14329 GCA_900312575.1 Acanthochaenus luetkenii
GATATTTTAAAGGTGGTATTGCAAAGTTTGTTGAAATGTATTAAGTAATACTTGCATCTGCTTTCATCTAGCCTACACATTTTAAAACAAACTACTGGCAACCAACAAAATAATGGAAACGTCTACAAAGTTAGTTGTATCTGCATGTGTGGTTATTCTGTGTATCATTGTCTTTCAAAATAAAACTGCATCACTACACGGACCTGTTAACACTGCTCTTGTCAGATGTAGTTTTTAAATGTTTTTTAAATGTGCATTGTTGAAGGAAAATATGTCGTAATCCTCTTTCACAGCTGTGCCACTGGTGCGCCTCCGCTACACCAGCACCATTTGTGCCTTCATTCACAAAAACAGAGCCCAGAGTGTGACCGTCTGCTGTCCTTGCTCCTGTGCTTGCTTGTGCAGGAGCATGGTGCTGCAAGGACAGCAGCTGAGCCACAGTAGGCTCATATTGCTTACATGAACTTTTGAAACTATCCATTATAGCAGGCCTAGCCACATGACGGTTTATCAACAACATACTTTTTCTAATCGGTTCTCTGTCTGCAGTAGATAATAAGCCAACATCAGGTGCTTGCAAAGTCAATTTAAAAAGATTCAAAGTGATTGATTTAGCCTATTAATTTATTATCTACAACAAGATGATGTTTCAATCAGCTGCAGCACGTGGCGGGAGGCAGCGCTGTTGAAGATGACAGTTGGGTGCCAGTTGAAGTTGACACACATGAAGGGTAGCAACAGTAATTATGGCTACAAACTCCAGAGCACCAACTACACAGGTTGGAGGTAAATTGTTTAAACCCAATGTTGGTCTTTATAATTACGTAGTCCAAGCTCCTACAAACTCATTATCCTATAGCTTATGGCAACCTAGAACATTACTCTATTCTAACCCAACTTGAGTGTTTTATTTCTCCCTGTAGGAGGTCACTGGAGAAGTGTGGGAGACGGTGGAGGTGATGGGGTCCATGGAGGTGGAGGGGGCAAAGGGACTACTGAAAGTCCTCCTGTCTGATGACAGGGTGTTGGAGGTGACACAATCTTTGTGGGAGGAGCAGGTGGGGGAACTACAAATGGTTCCCTACTCTGTCAATGTAAATATTGAGGGTGGGGTGAAAATAACTGAAATCAAACCAAAATCATTTTAATTATCAGAAATAACATGTTTATTTTGTTAGTTAGGGCATATTTTGTTTTCCATATTAAAAACCTTTTGAATTAAAACTTTTGCCTCCAAAATCTGTCTTTGTTGATACTTGCCATTCAGCTGTAACTCCCAATTGTTAACCACCGTTTCACACATTCTATACATCAAACTGTTTAGCTACTTCAGCTGTCTCACAATGTACATATCTAAGCTTTAGCTTTTTCAACTTTTCACATTATGCATGTTTCTTTGACTCTTACGCCATAGTACTCCCTCTCCTGGTGAGTTCAACTTTCTATCTTAGAACTGAAGCAAGCACACATTCTGAAGAAAATGTAGCTTTTTCTAGTTTGGTATTACACTCTAGTCGACTTGTTCACCATCTGAGTTAAATTACAGAGGAGGACAGTGCTGTTCAACTTCTTCTTCAATGGACATGAATCAGACAGCAGAGGATAAATATTTCTTTGCTGATATGTTACCTTCATAAGCACGGAACATAGTTCCTCTACATATTGAACACTTGAACTTGGGGGCCTATAGACACAGCCTACAACAATTGGTTTACGGTGAGCAAGATGGATCTCCGACCAAATAACCTCAATATGAGGAACCATCAGGTCCAATCTAACCTTGATGGGAATATGGCTTTGTTCCCATCATTTCTAAACAATGTCATTGCCTGTTATGGCTACCCCATTGTCACTTATTGAGTGATCTAAGTGCGTTTCTGAAAAAGCAAGTACATTTATATTTTCCGTTAATTCAGCGAGATATTTCATAAACGTTATTTCTTAAATTCCTAACAATATGTGCTATTTTTTAATAGCTCAGTTCTTCTCTTCCTCACTCAACTCCTCAAGTTGGATCTTGTCCTGGCCAGGATCCATTGTTTGTCCTTAAAACGCAGCAGATTAACCACTGATCTACTCCATTTGCTATTGAGCACATTAATCTATGTGTGTGGTATTAAAGTCAATAGTTTATCCATCAAATATAACACTTAAGGGTTATGATGCTTTTGGGAAAAGCAGTCGTAATCCCTATTCTGTCTTCCTCATTCAAAAGAAATTGTAAACTTACGCTACATACCAATATCCTGGGTGAGGACTTGTTTTTGTAGGTAAAGAAAAATAAAGTCAATACCTTTGGTGGCAACAGATTCAGAGACCAGTAAGAGGAGATACAGACAACTATGAAAGGATTCACTTTACCGTGTAAGATTCCTTGATGAGTCCGTCGTGAAATGATGATCCAAAAAATCTGCAGTCTTTCCAGTCACCTTTGACACACTTCTGAAGACCAAACAATTGTTTTTTTCAAAACACACATCTATGTATGTTTATGTGTGAGTAGAGTTTGACTGAAGCTCGGGTTGCCCTGAAACATGTGAATAATACGAATTAATATGTTTCCAAAGGTCAAAGTCTGTCTGAATGGTATGTGTGTTTGAGATAGAGAGCGAGACCGAGAGACAGAGAGAGAGAGAGGTGGTGTGTGTATGTGTGTGTGTGTGTGAGAATGATTTACTGTGAGGGAGGTTGAGCATTATCTCAAGGACTCGTCCTTTAGCCACCACATCTGGGACACTTCCCCCCCACTCTCTTGTACTCTCTCTCGTACTCTCTCTCTCTCTCTCTCTCTCTCTCACACACACACACACACACACACACACACAGTAAAGCAGTTTATGGTGGCCATTTGGGTGTGGAATGGCTACATGACCTGGCCATGTCTTTATTGATCAAAACAAATAAGTAATCACACAATCTTGCAATAAGAAGAATAAAACAGGTGATTGTGGTGGAAAACATACACCCATTGTATACATACGTTTATAGGCAATCATAGTCTGATATATATTAATATCATCATAAGATGCCCATATTTGGGCAGCCGCTTAATACTGCCAAGAGGAAGCACTCCCTGATTTCTCTTAATAAACTCAATAACAGGAAACTTTTGGCCAAGCAACTCAACACAGGACAGAACGGAACACGTAGCTAATGGCCATATTAGGTTTTCAAGGCCAATTCTACCAATACTACCAGTATGTCTAACCCAATGAGATACTGGGGGCGGTGCCATGACAAACAGAGAACCAATAAGATAATAGCAGCAGGTACTGTATATCCCTATAACTTGTTTCCACCATTGAAACTGTATAACAGATACTGCATGTGCATTCGAGTTCAGTTTATTTGGCAGAATAACTCAGGTCTTTCTTTGTTGTAAATAAAGATCTTAATACTCTGAAGTATTTTTTATCCGACAGTTGATTTCTACCACATGTTAATAAAGATAGGTTTCTACTTTACCTGTTTAAGGGATTCGGCAAGCTATTTTAAAACACTTCCTGCACCATCTTTGGGTGATTTTGGTTTTTGTCAGAAGTTTTATTGTAGACCTACAAGGGCCTTGTTGCATATCCATCATAGCCTGGTATCCACTAAAGAGCCAAGGGGCTCACTTAACTTAACTTCCTGAAAACAGAAATAGTTAGTCATCTTTATCATAGTTTTCAAATGAAAATAGAACAGCTAGTCTGGTCTCGTGATATTATAAATATTTTAGATGTCTCCAGGCCACTTGGCCCTAATGTGGAAAAGAGGCTAATCAGTGCAGGTCCATTTTATCAAGAGATCTGTCCCTATGCCAGATGATCAGTGCAAGTGTCAGGTTCACTGAAGGGTGTTTTAGGGATAGCCTATTTCAGGCTCTAAACAAATGTCCTTTAATGTTGACTGGGAGATTGATCGTTATTCATATGCCAAAATACTATTTGTATTAATATATTACTTATATATAATTAATGAATCCCTATTCTTTCACGTCTGATATAAGCAAGCTGTTCTTTTTGCTTCCCTTTCCCTTTCCAGTGTTACCTTGTGAAAACCAAAGCGGAACCCATCTGAGGTGGTCAAGGAGTCCCGGGAACTCGGGGATCATTTATAGGTGAACACCGGTTTCCGGTGAGATTATTTTGAATTTTTTTGAAAGCCGGTGACATACTGACAGGTAAATCTCGAGTTATATTGTTTAGGATTACGAGAAGCAATTCCATATAGTTTAATGTTATGTCTCTTGATTATCCACGGTGTGTAAATGTAGTGTACGTGCGTCATCTCGAAAAGGAACGATATGTTACTGTTTCTCCGTCACGTCCCACATACTTGTATGTTTACATACTTTTGCTGTTTTACAATAGCCCTAAAATATCCCAGTCTTTGCCACAAATAGTTCCAACGCGTCCTTTTGTGGACTGGAAATGATTAGTTTCCCTCAAGACCCGGGTTTAAACGCTGTGTGTTATACGTCCAGCCGTCCTGAACCTGAATGGTTTGTATGTTTGTGTCCCCGTGTGTCCCCGTGTGTCCCTGTCAGTCTGACAGAGATGTCCACGCTGTTCCCGTCTCTGTTCCCTCGGATAACGGAGTCTCTGTGGTTCAACCTGGACCGGCCCTGTGTCGACGAGACCGAGCTGCACCAGCAGGAGCAGCAGCACCAGACCTGGGTCAGGAGCCTCGGCCTGTCTTTATCCAAAATGCTCATGCATCAATTGCACACACATTCATGCGCTTACTTGGATGTGGCCACACACCAACACCACCATGTTTTCCTGTGCACACAACATATACGTATGCTATTAAATTTAGCACTAATAAAATAGTGTTTTTACCAGAGAGAGACTACTGTTTGAACTTTGATACACATTTAAATAAAAACCACCTCTATATCATGTGTGTTTTGTCTCTCTGCCTTAGTTACAGAGCATTGCTGAGAAGGACAACAACCTGATGCCCATTGGGAAACCCATCTTTGAGGTATTTATTTGGTCTCTTAACACATGTATTTTTAAAGCGATCATTAAAGTTGACCATCTGTCCTGACTGTTGCTTTGCCACAGCAAGAAAACTGGCTACATCTAGTCCCTGTGATATGCGTAAAAATATATCGGAGCTTGTTGCATTTCTTAATGCACTCTGTTTTAAATAGTTCCGAAAAATAACGTAATAATACCCTTTAAGCCTACTTCGTGTATTTTCCCATTTATAGACCCAGATCTCTGTGTGTGTGTGTGTGTGTGTGTGTCCTCCGTCTGTTTATGTAATCTGCACTTAACGTGTGTAGCCGACATATGATGAGGAGGAAGAGGAGGATGACGAGGATGAGGAGGACAGCGAGGAAGACTCTGAAGATGAAGAGGACATGCAGGACATGGATGAGATGAATGACTACAACGAGTCACCTGATGACGGCGAGATCAATGAGGTCAGAGTTCAGAGGTCACACCAATACAGTGAGATGTAGACCAGATTTATTATGATGAACTAATCTATTTGAATCGTGTTTTAATTTAACAGGAACAATTTAGCTCAAAGGGATTTAATTGAAAAACATAATTCTGTGATGTCATTTCCAGACACAAGTAGGGTTCGCTGCAGAGATGGCAAACTCCAGTTGTTTTAATTGCATTGATGAAGAATAGGTATTCAAAATCAATCCGCTTTTTTCCCAGTAAATGATTGACATTAGGCCACCTAGAGTGTAACAGACACTGTTATGTGAATAGGTTGTTTCATGAAATGTTAAAATCCCATCACACGATGTTAGGAGGTTAATTTTGATGCTCATTTGGTTGAAAAACGTGTGTGTGTCTAACCTAAAAAGTGGAATTGTTAGGATTTTATTTTTCAACTACTCTGCCGAACCTGGACTTAAATTTTCAGAGTTCACTAAATAACTAATGTATATATACTTTACATACACACACAGTTGTGGTCAAAAGTTTACATACACTTGTAAAGAACATGCATGTCATGGCAGTCTTGAGTTTCCAATGATTTCTACAACCCTTATTTTGATGGAATGATTGGAACATACTACATTGTCACAAAATACATTCATGAATTTTGGTTCTTTTATGAATTTATTATGTATTCTGAAAATGTACGGTAACTAAATCTGCTGGGTCAAACATTATACAGAAATGCTAATATTTGGTTAAATGTCCATTGGCCATTTTCACCTCAATTAGGCACTTTTGGTAGCCATCCACAAGCTTGTGGCTTCTGGTTGAATCTTTGACCGCTCCTCTTGACAGAATTGGTGCAGTTCAACTAAATTCGTTGGCTTTCTGATACAGACTTGTTTCTCTCAGCAGCAGATGATGGCTTGTGATTTCTTCCTGACAGTGACACAACTGCACCAGGCACTTTATACTTACAAACAATTGTTTGCACAGTTGATCTTGGGACCTGTAGCTGCTTTGAAATGGCTCCAAGTGACGTTCCTGGCTTGTTCAAGTCAATGATCCGCTTTTTCAGAACCGTGCTGAGCTCCTTAGACTTTCCCATTGTAGCGTTTGTGGCTGAGTCTAATGAACGTATCAAACGAGCCCTATTTAAATGAGTGGAAGTCACCGACTGTAGTCGATCATAATCACTCACAAGAAGTTAAGAGGCCACAAAGAACATTTGATTGCCACAACTTTCTACATCACCAAAATGTATCATTCAAGTTGCTGTATGTTTATTTTTGACTCAGCAGATTCTGAAGACCTATAATACATTTATAAAAGAACCAAAATTGATGACTGTTTTTTGTGACACTGACATATGTGTTACAGTCATTCCATCACAGACAAATAAGAGTTGTAGAAATCATTGGGAACTCAAGACTGCCATGATATACACGTTCTTTACAAGTGTATGTAAACTTTTGACCACAATATATATATATATGTACATATAAGTATAATTAGTATAAGTACAGTATATTTGAATGATTCTAAATCACATTGTAATGTGTTGCTTTCTTTTTAGTTTACTTTTCTCTCCCTAAACGGAAAAGTAATTCTGTTTTGTCTTTAATCTGGCTCTGTTTCTGTGTGTCAGGTGGACATGGAGGGAGCGGACCAAGACCAAGACCAATGGATGATTTAAGCCAATAGACTTCTTGAGTCTCCATCAAGCTGTATGACGATGACTACTACCCTTTAGGTCTGTGGCACAGATATATTTTCATATTTGTGTAAACAGGAAAAATATAAAATGATCTTGAATCAAAGCTTGCATCATTATAGGCCTAAGGGGCAAATCCAGCATAAGTGTGTCATTTCAAGCCTCTGCCTCGAAAACCCTCTGGACCTCAACTGGGAACTGTATTGTTTCTAGACACAGAGGTTGAGGTGTCAGATACTAGCATGGATGTGTGTTTTTGTGCGTGCCTGTGCACGTGTGAGATTGCCCTCAGTTGTGTTTTTTTATTTGTTTAAAAAGATATATATATATTTATGTTTTTAGCAATTTGTGAACCTTTGTGAAAACTGAAATGTTTTAAAGCAGTTGGAGAGATCCTAACTGTTGCTCTAACACACACATACACACAAAGCTATTCTTATCCTTTCCTCCCCTCTATGTTTTGGCTGCCTTCTCTCTCTGTCAGACACCGCGGCAGCAGTAGGCATCACCCTCTCTGATATGAACTTTGGCTTGGTTGTATCTTCACGTCACGTGCCTCATCTCAGAAAGTCTCCAAAATAGCTGACTTGGCACTAACAACAGCTCAGTCAGCTAGTCCACCTCTGCATGTGGTAACTTCATAGTATTAAGATGGATAGCAAGGGACCTTCCATATTATTTGTGCTGATCTCTTTTGTTACAAATAATATACCTTCAATACAATTTTGATAACATAGTCTTGTAAATTAGCAGTATTTCATGTGAGGACAATGCATCAGTTCTCTGGTGAAATGTATTTTAACAATGCTTCTTTTTTTCTTACTATGTTGAAGGTCTGTAGCAGCCTTGACCATTCAAGAATGTTGATTGAAATAGGAATGCACATTGTGTCCATTCAAATGTCTGTGGTAAATATACTCACACTGTCCAGAGCCATCTATCTAAAAAGATAGATACAAAAAGAGGTCATTTTTATTAAACCCAAAAAATAACAAAGTATTTGTTTTAGTTTCCTTTTCATTCCTCAATCATGAAGAACACTCAATTTAGCATGGTAGTAGTGAGTGATGCGTCTACATTTTAGGCTGTCTCAGTGTTACATGAGATACATTAAGCACACCGCCACTAGTTCAAATATTTGACTGTGTTCAAAGATTTTTCTTACACATGGACATTAATTATTACAACATATGTGCCAATATTTTTTTTTATTACCAGAAACCAGACCAGTTCTGATGCAGGGTGATCTGAAATTGGTGTAACAAAAAATTCTGTTTTGGGAGGCCATGGCCATAATTCACTCAATGCCCATTCAGTGTTGCTTTTGCACTCAAACACCTTGGGATCATATACGGTCAACAATAGTTTTACCCAGGTCTGATTTTCAGGAATAATGAAGGTTCCTCATCCGCAACATGTATCTATACTAAACTACATAAAGCACAGTAGATGGACTCAGATGAAATACAAACGTGGTGTTTTATTTTGCAAAAGATATTGAATGAATTTGCTCTTCATGATGATTTTTTTTACTGTTGAATTATTTTTGTCTAAATAAACAAGTTGTATATCGAGACTAGTATTGGGCCCATTGATTTGCTGACATTTAAATAGAGGGTTATTTTGTTACCCAGCAGGGGGCGCTGGTGATCATAGTAAAATGAGGCAGTGGGGAGAGCCTAGATATACAGCATATGGAATAAGACATCTCTTCAGAGAGAACAGCAGAGTAGGTATGGCTGTTTGAGATGTAATGCATCTCTGAAAGAATAACAATTAAATGCTTGTAGTTCACTATTCCATCACATTTTACCTAAAATATGTATTTAATATGGGGCACGCCATTCCTCTTCATCCCTCCTCAGATCACGCCCTGCCAGTATAAAGTAAATCTTACATAATTCTGTGTGATCTCTGTCCCATTCTGCTCGGTCTACTTGACTCCCTGGTACACCAGCTCGGCCATCCCGTCCCTGATGCCCTTGATGTACTCCAGTGTGGCCCGGTGGACCCTCCACTCGTACAGGCCGCACCTGCGGATGTGTCTGAGGAAGTTGGGAGCCCCGGGGAACAGCACGTTGTCGGCCACGATCATAGATCCCTTCCCCAACAGACCAGAGCCCTCCAGCATCTGTAGCACGCAGCCACACAGACACACAGAGGCAGTAATGTAACCGAGGGTACTCACCAAGGTATTTACAGGTAACCAGTTAATGAAGTGGATCACAGGGCATTGCAGCACAATTTGAGGTACTTTAACATTACATGAGTATCCTATTATAAGAATGAATTAAGTATTTAATGCAGAACTTAACACTCCACTACATTTCTAAGTCAATCTTCCTCTTATCCCATGTCACTAAATATATCTACCACAAGCAGTTACTACTGTAGCTGCACTGAGGGGGGAAAAGGTTATGAATAATATGATTAGTTCATAAAACCAAGGCCGTTGTTGACGTCAAGCCGGCCATCTTTTAAATGAAGCAATCAAGAGCGAGCATAGATGGACCACTGACCCCACTGGCTTAATTTAGGGGAGGTTAGCAAAGATGAAGCACTTTGTGGCACTGATTGATTTTTGATACTCTTAACACGTTTCGTTCTACATACAGCAGCACTTTTACTTGAGTTGCATTTGAAATGGAGGACTTTTGACATTTACCAAAGAACTGATCTATCAGGATATTTCTGTTCAAGTAAATGATTTGTGTTACTTCTTCCCCAGCAGAGCTTAGAAAGGGCTCTTCGTGGAACGGTACAGTGATCTCCTTTGGTACAGGGCGGCATTAGCATTTACATTGACCTCTCTCATTCACTTCCAGCCAGTCAGAACTTGGGGAAGGTGCACATGTGCAGACCCGGAATAGTATTGGCCAAAACTTTTTAGTTGCCAGACATGTGGTGCTTTTTGCAACACCTGACAATAAAAAAACGAGGGCCAGAGAGTTTAGACAATCGTAGGAAAGTATATGAAAAATCTAATGGAATACCATTCTGATACTCCAAGCAAGTAGTTAAAAATAAACAAATATGTCACTCAGGTCTGCACACATGTTGTGAGTAGTTGTGTCCTCTCTCGCGGTCACCTGCAGATCAGGAAGGTAGCACTTCTTCCAGTGGTCCATGAAGACAAAGTCCAGCCTCTCCAGACCATATTCAGAGCGCAGCTGAGGAATCACCTCATCAGACGGATTCACAATTAACTCCACCTGAACACACACATCGGCCTGTAAGCCTCAAACTTGGCCGATATGCTTTTCCATGGCATGGATGCAGTATATTTTCACACAGACATTTGTATTTTTATTACAAAAAAAGATGATGAATATATGAAGAACAAACAATGGTGCTGGTCTGTGAATGTCTATGAGCAACACTGTATTCGTTTGTGGGTGACTGCGAGCGTAGGCCCCCTCACCGTGTCGTCGTCGAACCCTGCCAGGCGGATGATTTTCTCGGCGATGGCGGCATTCTTCTGGTCCATCTCGACGCTGTAGAGCCTGGCGCCCAGGGGCAGAGCCCGGGCAATCCGCACTGTGCTGTACCCGCAGTGGGCGCCCAGCTCCAGCACGGTCAGAGGGCTCTGCTCCATCAGCAGCCGGTCCAGGACCTTCCCTACACACACACAGACCGAGACACATAGACTATAGATATATATCCAGGGTAAAGACAAACTAGGGCATTTGGTCAGAACGTACTTAAACTTGCATTATTCATTCTCCAGGTGAGAGCCAATGACATAACTTGAATTTATAGGTGAGGGTTGTGTTTTTTCTGTTTCAGGTTTCCTAATTTAGGTCAGATGCTGTCGTGTTGCTTGTTTTGTTCACCTTTCTTAGAGCCAACTTCTATATCTGAATTTCAATCTTCAACCACTTTCAGAGTTTCTGTGCTTTTTTTCAAAGGTGTCTTCCATAAGATTGCTGTGTTTTTGTAACTATAACGTTGCAGTTACCATTTTTGGATTCAATTAGCAGTAAATGACATGTATTGTGTTAATCCCCAGCTTTTGGAGGTACGGTGTTGTTACCTCTGGTGCCTTATTTACCTTTCTTATGGACCGTGTTGCTGATACACTAACGGAGGCATGGTTGTCTTATGCGAGTTATCTGCCCACCTTTCTTAGGCCCAATGTTGCTGATGAACTCCACCTTGCTGCACCAGGTATCGAAGGCATCCAGGATGCTGTCCGTGTCTCCTGGGGTGGCGTGGGTCAGAACGTACTGGAAGACCCGCTCCTCCCGGCTCAGGCCGGTAACACAGTCCCTCCACACCCTGACCAGAACCGCCCGGTAGAACAACACAAAGTAGTAGCGGTACCGGATGATCAGTGTCAACAGGAGGGGCAGGAAGGCCAGAGCGATGGCAGGAGACGCCATCCCTGGGGGATGGTAGAGAGATGGTAGAGAGGCAAAGGGATGTTTTTCATCCATTTTCTGTGCATCCTTCAATTAACGTGGGATGCCATTTTCTCTTGTGCCCCTTCAAATGAACCTTTACATGAACGTTGTACTACCACTAATAAAACGTTGTGCCTACACTTTACAGAGGGGTGTGGCTCGGTGTCTCTCTGCTCTCTCACACAAGACCATTGGCTCACTGTATTTCAACTCCACACTGTAGCTTCGCTTCCCTACACAGGAAAAAGGCAGTAACTTCAATCTCGGTTGAATTTTGTATTTTGTCAGTGTTGCATCACCTCATTTTCAAAGATCTTCTTCCAAGTCGTTTGTTTGGGCAGTAATGAAAACTAAAGACAGTTTTGTTCTCAGTTTCACTCTAAGCAGCTGCTGCCTGTTGCCTTTGTAGGGCAGTTTCTACTTAGTGGTCGATTTGTTCATAGGGGGATGGTAGATAGGTAATGTGTGGTCGTCCCTCAGTTTCACCTCAATGAGTTTTTCGGGGGATGCTTTTTGTCATGCGTGTCAACAAAATGTAATACATTCATCATTTCACTCTCAATTTGCCGTCTGTGTGTACGGTCCCATCTGAAGATCACACAGATGCAGTAGGACCTATTTATATGTCTTGCACTTGCATTAGCACTGCAGAATACTCCAATCAATTCCTCTTGGTAGCAGACTAGCATAATGCTGTAAGATCACTGGTCATTTCACATACACACATTCATCTTAACTCGTTTTTTCTCTCACATGCTTCATGAATATGGACAATAGTAACTGTACAACTCTAAGAGTCTTACGTAAGTCTTTGCAGGTTTTGCTATTTTACACTATGAAATCCCAACTGTAAAACTGCAGAAAAATCACTCACAATTATCATATCAAGACTTTTTGTAATGAAATGAAAAAACGAACAAACACAACTTAACCTTAAAATCAAGCTTAATATGGAATAGCTAATATTTAAGATGGCTATGATAAGACCATTGTTTACAAAATAGTAACATTTCATTTCATACAATCATCCATATTTTAGGAATATTTGTTGCTGTATTTAAGGTACAAAAATATTTTCCCAAAATGATATATAACATTTTGGAACAAATGCCTCCATACCTTCCACCTATCCAACATGTGATCTACATATAAATATGCTTTCACTGAACTTTCTACTGCCTCTGGTAACCGTAGACTCCACAAGCAGCCTGCGCCATATACCGGTACTATAACTGATGCATGAAAAAAATAATCAACACAAAGTGTCTCTTACTCGTCACAAACACACAGACTCACCTGCTTTCTAGAGAGTTTGGCGAGGGCAGAATAGCAGCGAGGACGACAGCGAAGATGAAAGTGGCGCTACTGCTGAGACAAGTGAAGGAAGGCAGGTGTGTGGGTGTGTGTTAAGAGGAGGTAAGAGACCGGGGCATGTAAATAATTTATACATCACGTGCATCTATGTATGTCCTCTCATTTCTTCCCCCATCAAGACATTGGTGGTAATATATCTATGTCAATAGCTGTTAAAACATTGGCCTTTGTCATTTTTGATCTGATGCACAACGAGCTTCATGTCCAGATAGTTACAATATGACATGTAATGGGGGTAGGAGCAGAGAGAGAGGGGTAGTGTGAAACAGTCATTTGATACATCAGGTTAACAGGTGTGTGTGTGTGTGGGGTCCAGTTTCTCTCTTCACCCCCATGGAAGGACACAAACAAACACAAACACAAAGACTAACGTATAAAAAGCTCATTTATGGAATCATCCAACAGCAGTCGATATACTAATCTCAAGAATATACATAACAGCAAATGCAACCATATATTGAAATATGTGCAGTCACGTCATATTAGGCACTTTGAAAAAAAACAAAACATGAAAAAGTAGTCACAACATGCTGCAACTTAACATCATGTAGATTTGTGGTATTTGGGGCTCATCTACTCCTCATTTGAGATTTTGTCTAGAGTCCGAAGTAGCTCTTAATAGGCGATATTATATAATACATAATAAACAGACACATTGCAAAAATGTCAGCAGAGAGACGATGGGTAACATGTGACAAGCGTGATGATTGTGTGAGGGGGTCGGGGGAGAGATGGAGTTGTTACGGTGCAGGTGCCCACAGTATCAAAGTGTCAACAATCCTCTGAAAATGGGTTGGGAGCACTGAATGATGCAAATCCAAGATGATGCGATTTTATTCAACAAGTCCTTTGCAAAATACATGAATCGTGTCCTAGTTAGAGTAATATACACGTTAGCAGGTAGCTGATCAAAAGAGTTTGGGCAGACTGCACTGTGTGTGCTACGTCCCTGTCCCTTCTCTAAAGTGAGGTGCTGGCTGCACTTATGTCCCAGTGCCCTCATAGCACTGCCTCCGTCAGATGTCCTATGTATGCACAGAATCACAAGTTAATTTGCACCACAGAATCACAAGCTGCACATGATCACAAGTTCCTTTGCAACATCCACGGGGCAGGGCCGCAGAGCTAACGTGGCTCCACCACTGGGAACTGAAATGGCCTATGGCTCTGAACAGGGTTGTTTCAGGAGAGCCCTGATGAACTTCTTCAGCTCTCTGTCCTCTCTGGTCCACTTCCCCAGCCGATTCAGCACCAGCCTTCCCTCCTCAGCATGAGCCAGGCCCAGGTACCATCCACCTAGGGCCCTGTTCCCCTCCTTGCCTCCTTCCTTCCATCGTCCCCTCTCCATCTCTCCCTCTTCTGCGCCCCCCCTTCCCACCGTCTCTGTGGAGTCCAGGCCGGGGCAAGTGCAGGTGCCTCCTTCCTTCAGCCACAAAGCGCTA
>OMOT01077420.1:0-10273 GCA_900312575.1 Acanthochaenus luetkenii
TATGAACGTGCACTAATGGATGCCCAATCACACACACACAGTGTGTTCATTCTAACACTTTAATAATTTAATTTCAAAGTCACTTCAAAATCTCTGAAATGTTTCAGTGGAGGAGGGAAAAAGAAAGATACAGATCACTCATTTCCCCTTCTGGGGGAGTAGATTACTGAATCTCACACCCATTTATCATATCACCCAGAAATATTGAAGCCTCCAGTGGTTTTCTGCTGATTCAACGCTGTCATCATTAAATTTCATTTTCTGAGCACTCATACATTTGGACAGAGAGAATATCAAGGATAACTACTTCTGTGGGAGAGGCAGGAACGGCCTGGAAAAAATATCCCCTTTATAATTTTTTTTAGCCTCTGTCAGCATCTTCTAAACAACTACTTGTTGTTACAGAAGAATGGGTCATGGCAGTCCTGTTTGATGTAAAACGTGAGTATTAGTATGTCTTATTGCATGTGGGATCTAACAAGATGCTGAATTAACTAAATTAGTTTGAAAAACACTGACAGTTGGTCCTCCATACCCAGACATCAGGCAAGACACTGCAGTAGCCTGCCGGCAGCATTGTTTTTGGAAAGTGGCAGCTTCCAGTCATGAAGATGAACTAAAATAAATCAGATGGAAAAATTGGGGGAAAAATCCATCCACACCCAAGATTGCCAGTAAAGTCTTCAACAAATGAAAAGTGTAGAAAAACGACTTAAGACTGCTTTGAGTACTGTACATACATTTCTTGTAGGAATGTGGATTGTAGCTTGGTGCAAGACACAATAAATGTTTACAACATGCAAAAGTACTCGGCGAATAAAATGTACGCAATCTTGATTACGCTGAACAAGATGTGCACGCCAACGTGCCCACGTATTTAAGGATCTGCCGTTTTCCATCTGCCAAATTTGCAAGCTATGAAACAGATAGGGAGAACCACATAGACATTCACTTTAATTTGACCTAATTCATATTACTGTATCTTTTATGGCGTGGGGAGGAACACTATCAGGAAGGGACTACTTAATCATCAAAGAGCTTTCACTGGCATAATCTCTTCTATGATTAATTCTGCCTCTAAGCAGTTGAAACATGTGAAAGTAATATTCCCGTATCTTGGACCACTATGTAAAAAGGTTTATTGTATAGGGACATTGTATCAGGAAAATGGTGTTTAATTCTCACGTGGTCATCTCCGTTTGGTTGTGATACAAGTGATACAAGCACATTTGAGTGTAATATTCCCAATCTCTAACCACTTTGTAATAAAAGTGCATCGTATAGGGACATCCCATCAAGAAGTGTGGTAGTTAATCATCCCATGGTCCATTCAGTGATTTATTCTGAGGAACAGTTTAAAGGTACAGTTACAAACTGTCACATTGGGACTAGAGTTTGACTTTTTACTGCGGTATGGTTGTCTAATTTGTGTTTCAGTCAAGATCAACATGAAGTGAGAGTACCGACTGGCAACTGGTGATTCTGTGAACTTTTGGTTTCCAAACCAGATTGAACACAATGATGATTTGTTCACATTTAACAATGGGGATGGGGAACAGGTCGACTGCTCTCCAAAACGTTGTCCTGAAATCTACATACTGTAAAGAATTACACCACTTTTTAATAATAATGATAATAGATAATAATGTAATACTTTATTAATACCCGTAGGGGCTTGAATCCGGGTCCTACAATATATAATAATTTGAACTATCGTTGAGATTAAAAAAAGGTGCTGCGAAAAAACAAAAACCAAAAACATAATGGGGTGGGTGGCAGTGGCTCAGGAGGTAGAGTTCCCGCCCAGCAACCGCAAGGTTGAAGGTTCGAGTCCAGCTCTTCCCGGAAAGAAAAATCTGCCATAGTGTCCTTGAGCAAGACACCTAACCCCAAATTGCCCATGTTGAGCAGGTTGGCACTTTGCATGGCTGCCTCCGCCAACGGTATGATGATATGCAAGTCGCTCTGGATAAAAGCGTCTGCTAAATGCCGTAAGGTAATGTAACATAATGTAATAATGCATCCCCAACAATAAAATGACCAATTCCACCATAGCATGTTGGAATGTTTTGGCCAAGAACTTCTCATTGTGCATCAAGAGGCGTTGTGGCCTATTCACCACTCAGTATTCAGTTTTCAGAGTGCGTTGTTGTTTGTACTGGACTAGCCAATATAATATCAAAATATTCATATAAAGACACTCATGCAAGATATGATTATAGTGCAAATTGGTTAAGTCTCAGATTTCAGGGGGTTAACTCAAGAATTTAAGTGTTTAAATAATTATGGGAAAGTACTATTCTTTATTCTCTGACTCAATCATATCCTGCAGGGACTGCCGACACCTCAAGAGCATATGGCATATTACATTTCTCTTCAGTGATTCACTCGCTCGCCGCAACTTTTACAAACTGAGAAAGACAAATAGCTGCTCTTTAGCTCATAATATCAGCATATTACAATGTCATTATGTCAGGAGTTGATCAAACTTCTCCAAGTCTAGTTTTACATTTGATTTCAGTTATGTACTCTTGCTGTAGCTGTACAAATGGGAGAAAGACAAGCACATATTCACTTCTTCCAACGGCTTTATTTTAAAGAGCTTCAAGAGCTTTCATTGATGTTAGATTTCAATATTTGACTTGCTATAGTTCAAACATTAGTACTTTGAAAGAGATTTGGGTAGAAAGTGAGATGTATTCACTTTTCTCCTGCTGTTTCATCACAACAGGATCCAGTACAGAGACCAGCTTATAATACAAACCACTTACGCCTCCAGAGCTTTCACTGGCACATCTCTTAAACTAATTTTCTCTGGCAGTAAGTGCTCAAACAGAGAGTCTTTACTTTTCCACATTCTCTATCCAGTTCAGAATAATTACTCATCAAAAAGGAACATTATACTTTAACAGAGTCAAAGCCTCAAAGAGAAGCTGATGGCATCTCTCTTCCATTATTTGTTTCTACTTTAAGTCACTCATCTTTTCAAACATAATCACACAGAAGCTGAAGAAGAAGAAAAAGTAATCATGTCCCTTATTCAAAGCACTTTCTCTTAATGGAATTGGTTCAGAGTAATGAGACATACAAGGGCATTATATCAAGGATAAACCACTCTTTCAAATGAGCCCTGACCTTTACTCTTAGTAGTTCATAGTCATGGAATAGAATATCCTGCAGTCATACTGTATAAACCTGTTTAACCGTTTCGCTGGCATCTACTTAACAATTTACCCTCTAAATGGGACTGTATTTACCCAAAGAGTTTTCACTGACATCTCTGATCTTCAAAGATTTACTTTTATCGCAACTGTTAAAACATGGCTAAGCTGGATCTGTATCGTCTTTCTCTGGTCAGTTTCATAATAACGCCACTGAACATTAAGTCGGGAAGTTCTTAAGCCATTTTTACCTGCAATATCTCCTCAATGATTTACTTTAGCCAGAAGCGTTTTATCTGTTCAAACACGAGTCGACAGTTGCTTAATGTGATATCTGCACAAAGTGCTCTGTACTCCCAGAGTAATGAAATATATTGCGTTCACCGGTTCATCGTGATCAGCAGGAATTTGATCTTAGGAAGGGTTTACAGCACTTAGGCGCTTTCACTGGAGAATCTCTCTCCAACTCTTCAACCACCCAAAGACGAAACAGACACCCTTTTTCACTGTTTGCTTTTGTTGTCCTTTTGTTCTTATGTTGTTTGTTATTTTTGCTGTGTGTGAAATACTCAAAATACTGCATTGTCTCCAAGTGATGCTTTCACAATCACTCCAAGAGCTTGTCCTGAGCGCTCCAGTGTTCAAACTCTTTGAAACCAGTTCATAATAATTGCACTTCACATAGGGACATTATCAGGAAGTGTTGATAATTGTTCTCGCCACAACTGTTCAAACATGAGACGTACAGTACTGTGCAAAAGACAGAGCCTCCACAACTAAATATAATAACATTTTCAGTATTTTGTGTGTCCACCCTTTGCCTTAATTACATTACATTACAGCATTTAGGAGACGCTTTTATCCAAAGCAACTTACATACATTACATTACAGCATTTTTAGGAGACGCTTTTAATTCAAAGCGACTTACATGTCATACCGTTGGCGGAAGCAGCCATGCAAGGTACCAACCTGCTCAACGGGAGCAATTTGGGGTTAGGTGTCTTGCTCAAGGACACTACGACAGATTTCCCCCCCCATTTTTTACCATGCACCACACTACACACAAACACATATATTTGCATGTCTTTTTGACTGTGGGAGGAAACCGGAGCACCCGGAGGAAACCCACGCGAACACTGGGAGAACATGCAAACTCCACACAGAAAGGGCCAGGCGAGATTTGAACCCAGGACCTTCTTGCTGTGAGGCGACAGTGCTAACCACTGCGCCACCGTGCCGCCCCACGTAACGTAATTACAGCTTCCATTCTTTTCGGGAGACTTGCTTTGAGTTTTTCAAACAAATCTGCAGGGATATTTTTCCATGCTTCTTGTAAACACATCAAGATGGAAACATGGAAAATAACTACAGCAAGAAGGGCAAGGGAATGAGAACTGAAGGCAGGAAGTGGCAGGAAGGGGGTGGAGGAGCACATTCAGTTTTATTTGAATTCATAAGATAGCCATTGTTTGAAACGGCTTTTAAACTAATATTTTGCTGTTGTAATTATTGCTGTTATCGCTATGTACAATATATGTTATGTTGTGTATCAGTGAAGCAATTATCCAAAAGTTGAGAAATAATTTAATGTAACTTTTTTCTTATATATACACACAACCCTCTTAACACACACACACTCCCACAGTCAACACACAGCAACTCACCTCCCCAGTTTTCCAGGCTGAAAAGGTTGTTGAAGTTGTGGCTGACATACGGTGAGATCTTCTTCAGGTCGTGAGTTCGAACTCTGGTTGCCAGGAGCGACTGGTGGGCGTCTCTGAAGGTGGTATCCATTAGCAACAGCCCTTGGTGGGCACGGACAGCCTTGGCGAAGCCCTCGGGACCGTCACGCAGCAAAACATCACGGAAACCAATCGGTGGTTCACCTAACAATGAGAGGGAGAGCGAGAGAGCGAAGAGGAAAATGTATGTAGAGAAAGAAAGATGGATGCATAGAGAGGGGGAAATCAGAAGAGAGGCAATTATATGTAAATTGGTAAGAAATATAATAATCACTTGCTAGAAGAAATCCATGGCACTCATGGTTGTTGCAGATACTTTGTTGATCAGTCAATACACTCATTGAAGAGGCATTGATAACTTAACAGAAAATACATTAATAAAATACTTGAGGCTTTTATAAAACAACTGTTAAGTAGAAACACAATATTATATTATATTATAGCCCCGTTTCACATTTCTATTCCTATTTGAAAACAAAATACATGAGCAGCACTTAATTTCTCTGATCTCGTTAGTGGTGTAGTCACTTTTGTGTCTGGCATGACAATTTATTTGCACCAATTAAACAAGGTGCCTTGTGAACAGGTAACTGCTGCTATTGACAGAGCTTTTCCCTAAACTGTGCCGGTAATAAGAGCAACGCTTGTCGTAACTTCTGCTAATGAGGTGGATGCTGTCTCCTCTCATCACTGCTCACATCCCCCCCGGCTCAAGTCGATCAACTACAAAAGAATAGAGGAATATAAGCACAGCAGCCGGCTCATTATGTACATCACCCATCCATTCATGAAAATTGCTGATAGCGAGTCGTGTGGCCACAGTTTGCTATATAAAGTAGGCAGACGGGCATCGAGGGATTTAGCTACTGTTGAATGAAAATTAGAGTGTGCAAAACAAGTGACCCGAGGGATTTAGAGCGTGGTATGGTCGCCGGTGCAAGGCGAATAGATTCCAGGATTGCAAAAATTGCCACTTCTGTGCTTTTCACGCATGTCTAATGTGTAGTGCATACTGGGAATGGTGCAATAAACAAACAAACAAACAAAAACACATCCGCTCAGTGACAGTCCTTAGGGAGAAAACAGCTTGTTGATGACAGAGCTAGACAGGAGAATGAGTCCTGTAAGCTACGAGGTGGACCACAAACAGGACCCCACATAATGTGTCACATACTATCGTGCCATGTCACCACCAAAAGACCCAACTGGAGCTGTAAAAACTGTGGGATCTCCCAGACAAATGTGCAATTCACAATGAGTGGGACTCTACAAATTCTGCTGTAACACACAAGTTGCTTTCAACTTCATCCCCAGTTCCTCTCTCTCTTTCTCTCTCTGTCTGGCAATTACACACAAGCAGAGACGTTAAAATATTGTAAACGGAATTGGGATCTAATAATCAATACGAATGGTTAATGAGGTACTATTTGGCCTGCTTATCTCTCTCTCTCTCCTCTCTCTCCCCTCTCCCTCGTGTAGTTGAATATAGACACTTGACCTTTTATTGTTGTACCTCGTCCCTGATAACAAATTATCTCTGCTATAATTGTCTCTTAGGCCAGGATGGGCAAAATTAACTCTCAGATACACGTTTGTACGCACACACACACTCAGACAGACGCAGACTAAATGAGCTCTGTGAAATCACATTGCCGAAGCAAATAGATACAGACACTTTGAACTTATCAAGATCTGTATAGGAGTGGAACACACACACACACACACACACACACACACACGCGCGCGCATGTGAGCAAGCGTATACTGACAAACTCTCTCTCGATTTCTCTTTCATCCGTCACACACACACACAGAATATAAAGGAAAGGAGTGCATTTGCATCGGGACTGCAGCGAATAAACAATGGCCTGTGAATGTGACGGAATCCCACAAAAAGCTGCTGTATCTGAATGAGCTTGTGTGTGTGTGTGTGTGTGTGTGTGTGTGTGTGTGTGTGTGTGTGTGTGTGTATGCTTAAGGCATAGAAACTAAAAGAATGACCAGATACGCGTCCCAAGAGGTCACACTATTAGAGAGTTGACTTACACACAGGGCTTTGTGTTGACAGGGAGACATTACCTCTTTTCCCTCCTTCCAGCTCCCTTGCCCTCACTTCACTCCTCTTACTCCTCGTCTGACGTTCTTTGTTTCTCTCACATTTTCCTGCGCCTCGTCTTACCTCACCTGTCTGCCCCTCTATCTATACTTCCTTTCTCCTCCAATTCCACCATACTACATCACTCAAACTTTGCTACCAATATTTAGGAGGTGGGGTATTTGAGTCTACAAGATGTGATTTGGGAAAAATGTATATAGGTCAAGAACAACATTTGTCCTTCCTCCACACAGCTGTAGATTTATAAACTGTAAAATAGTCCGTTTGTTCCAGGGAGATGAAAAAATTTGTGATTTTATTTTGCAGCACACCACAAAAACAACACATCCAAGGTATCTGCAGGTGTCAGAAAACCACATTTAAGACTAAGACCTTTTAATGATACCTAGAAAATTATTTCAGGACCGAAATCAAAATAAAGAAACTAAATTGGTAAAACCAGTCTATTTCCGTTTGAACATAGCTAATGAAAAGCCCACCTTCCTCTTCCTCTCTCCTTTCTGTTCCATCAATTTGAAAGTCAACTTGTCCTCCCTCACTTCTTTCTCTCTCCATCCCTTTTCCATTTGTCAAACATTTCCGGTACTTTACCTCCACACAGTCTCAATGACTGCAATAGAAAAGACGCAGTCAGTGCTAGCTAAACTCAGCAGATCTACGTCTATTTGGCTTAGAGGTATCTAACTATTGACCTCTAGACGTCTTATATAAGTAATTCCAGACGATAATTGGAACAAGGTGAACTTCTACACCATCGATGAGTCAACAGCAATCAGCCTTCGGCAGGGATGCTTCAAAATAAAAGTCCTCGTTGGAAATGAGTCATCCCTCCATCTCTGATATGGTATTAAAAACCACACCCCTCTCATAACTTGGTTCCATTTATAGAAAAAGCCTATATTACCATCTATCCATCCATCTCTACCCTCCATCCCTCTATAACTATTAGTCCATTTTCTCTGCATATAGGGATTACATGATTCCCAAACCCGCTCTCCTTTCATAACCCCTTCCTCCTTCCCTCCAGAGTGTGATGATACAGGCCCTAATCCCTCTCTTCTCTCAATCCCTCTGTCGAATGAAAGAAAGGATAAGCACATTACAAATCTCATTACTAGGCTTTAGGTATGCCTCTCTGCATTTCCTGTGTGTGTAGCATACAACAACCTCATCAACTACTTACAGTAGGTGAGTGTGTGAGTCAGTACACAAGAGGCGTTTACCTATAGAGTACCTACTGTGGGAGTAATGTGTGTGTGACCTTGCTTGAGGGGTGGGCAATGATTTCAACATGAGGTTTGCATAAATAGACAAGTGATGGGTAAGCACAGAGGAACACACACACTCAGACACACACAAAAACACCACAGATTACCTCTGTCCTACTCTGCTCTAATCTGTTCCATTGTGTATAGATTTTAGATGTCACATTTGATTAGTTATGCCCGATTATGATTCATATGATTTTGTTTAACATTGATGTTTTTCCGGGCATGCTGGGTACCTGCTGAGGCAGAAGAAGATGCTGATAAACATGTCAGATTGATAAAGCTGACTTTTTTTGTTGTCAAAGGCAGCTGTTGCACAAACTGAGCAACATAGGATCACAAAACCTCCACATTAACACAATTGTGCTCACACACACGCACACAGACACACAAAGGACCTTTGCATATCATACAGGTTGATGTATGACGATGGCTCGATTGTACAAATTGTTGTACGCTGTGTGTTGTGATCGCGGCGTATTGATGCTCTGGTACTATATAACGCCTGACTGACCCTGGGATGATGAATATGTGTCTCAGAAAATGTGACTGGGTCAGTGAAAGAGGGTTTTATAGAGTGAACTGAGAGCTGTGATTGGCCGACTTGAGTTTGATTGACATACCCAAGCTGACAGGAGGGATGACGGGGTCAATGGAGGAGGGCTTAGCCTTAACGGGAAGGGGCGTGGTTGGTCCGTTCACCATCACATGACCTGGAGGATGGGTAAAACAACTGAGTGTGAGTTTCAATGTATATACACTTACAATTACATGCGGTCCTACAACATATGTACATCACTTAAGAAAAAAATGAGGGACACAAGGCCAGCTTGTATGGGCACATGTAGGTCTATAACTGTGTGGTTACATGCTAAGGAAGGTGTAGGGTTTCTTTCTGTGTGTGTTTGTAGACTGACCCAGGTAGTGCAGCAGTTTCTGGGCTCGGTTCTGTGTGGGTTTGAGGTTGAAGAGTTCCTGGTTCTCGTCGATAAACTGGGTGTCCACAGTGGAATGGAGGAACTGGTGGTTGGACAGAACATTCTGGAGAAACGGGATGTTGGTCTGGATGGAGATAGAGAGATAAAGATAGAGACTTTAACTTAGAATCTTCTGAGCAACTCGCATACATTTGGGAAAATAAATCTGCGTGTTCTGTTAAATAACCCCCTCCCCACAAAAAAAACAAAAAACAATACAAAACTCACAATAACAAGTGTCAAAATACAGCAATCAATATGTAGTCAAGTCCTATTCTGCTAATAAAGCTCTTGAAATAAAATTTAAAAGACACACATCGGTAAAACACACACATAATGGAATTGCACAATCAAATCAAATCACAGAATACACACGCACACCTCGTCTTAGAAAGTAAATCACGCCAATTAAGCTCTCTGCATTGAGAAAGATAGTGAATGAGAGAGGAGGGAAAAATTTGAGATGCAGTTGTTCATGGTAATTTCATTATTTGATTTGTTGTTGATTTTGTTGCTCTGGTATGCGTGCCTTGGCATTATAAGATGAGGGGAGGGGGGTAAGGGAGGAACAGAAGGGGTTGGGGGGATTGATAGAAAGAGAAAATGAGAGACTTTCGTAAAGGAGACATAAGGGAGATAGTGTGAGTGCTAGATGGGGGATTGAGCGAGAGAAGGATATGTTAATAATATTCTTGGAGCTGCTTTAGTTGTGTTTATCTGCGTTTAATGTTCCGGAGGGAGGGGAGAGAGCGAGGGAGGAAATAATGTGAAAAAGAAAGGCAAACATATTGCACATTTATCTATGCTTGCTAAAAGCTTCAAATTTAGTTGAGGTTATTTTGCATACAATCCAATATGCTGGTTGGTTTCATAAACAGCTGTTAAAAAACAAACCCCAGCCAGCCAGCCAGCCAGCCAGCCAGCCAGCCAGCCAGCCACACACACACACACACACAACCAAGTGAGAAACAGGGTCCCTGAGGGTATTATGTATGAAACAGCTCTCCG
>OMOT01077421.1:0-10905 GCA_900312575.1 Acanthochaenus luetkenii
GAAAGCTGCGACAAACTACGACAGCTCAGGCCTCAGTTTCAAACTTAAACGACATAAGTGCAGTAACTATCCAAGCCTGTTGATTTTTATTTAACAAGCATATTTACATGATCAGGGGTGAGTCGTGTGCAGTCTGTTTACAGTGAGTCCAGCTGTTGAAAATACACAGTTCCGATAGGACCGATGTCCCAGGCAGCAGAAGTAGCTTCGCGCTAACATTGCCAGCCTCGGGAATCTTCCTCCGTGGACTTTCCTCCAATCTGTGGGACTGACATTTAGCGGTGGTGGAATGTCCTCAAGAAAGTTGCCCACTTCTGTTTCCACGACGTTGGGGCGGGTGAAGTAAGTTAGTAGTCGCGCAGGAGTAGCATCATTAGCATTAGCATAGCGTCTCACAGGCTGAAGCCTTGCTTCCTGGACTGCAGCACTGCCTGTGACCCCCCAACCCCCTGTTGTCGGTCACATGGTTCGCTTCATCTTCTTCTGTGTAACCATGTTTCCTAATTGCAGTGCGCGCGCCCTCTTGTGTTTTAACTTAATGATTGCATTTCACCAACAGCTCCCGTTGACACAATTAAGATGAGACCTCAAATAGTTCAATTTGATCGTTACGTTTGAAATGTTCCTCGACCAAATTATTAACGGTTGTTAATCGATCAACTACTAATCGTTAACACCCCTACTACAGACCATAAACCGGGTCATTACAGGGTCATTACGGACCATAAACAGGGTCACTGCAGACCATAAACAGGGTCATTAGGGACCATAAACAGGGTCACTACAGACCATAAACGGGCACTACAGGGTCACTACAGACTATAAACGGGCTTTACAGACCATAAAAAGGGTCACTACAGACCATAAACAAGGTCACTACAGTATCACTGCAGACCACAAACATGGTCACTACAGACCATAAACAGGTTCACTACCGACAATAAACAGGGTCACTACAGGGTCACTGCAGACCATAAACAGGGTCACTCCAGGGTCATTACGGACCATAAACAGGGTTTGAAGGTGAAACCCGATTTAAGACTCGCATACATTGCATTAAACCATAGCGCTGTCTTTCAATGTGATGTGGCTGAAGCCTGAAGACAAGGCTCTCTTACAATACTTGCTAACAGTCTTTGTCTTGTCAGTTGTCTTGTTGCTGTTTTCTTCCTTCATTGGAAAGCTGACCTGCTGCCACACAGCAGACTGAAGTCTGTTTCAGTTTGGCCTGAGTCTGTCTGCACAGCAGAGTTCAGCTGCTCACCAAGATAAAACATCAAGAACATGTTTTAACCCCACGCTGCGTTGTCTGACTAATATAGTGTTATAACTACCTGTGCTAGTTCCACTGTTTAATCTGTACTTCGTCTTTATAGAGACAACAGTTCAGAGAGTCCAGAGGACTTCAGCCTGCCAAAATGGACGCCCAGCAACGAGCTCAAGGACTCACTGGTGGACATGTACAAAGGTAAACATAACACTGACTACTGTAATACTACTATCTACTGTGATACTACTATCTAAACACAACACAATACTGTAATAGTATAGTAGAGTGTGTGTGTCTAAGAGGGAACGCTGGCATATACTAGCTGCCTCTCCTCTTTGACAATTTAACGTTTCTTGTGTGTTTTACGTGGCTTTTCTACTTTTGCTCAAGACCTTTTTGTTTTCTGCATGTTTTGATTGCTCCCTGAGTTGGAATACAGCGGATCTTGGATTAATCGATAATAAAGTGCTGCCTACCAGCTCTACTGGGATCTCTGGAGCACAGTGGTTGTCTCCTCCTCCAGCAGCCGGCTTTGGGTATGCCTGTCACTGCGTACCTCTAGCCCCGTCCTGCTTTTCTATCACCATGGAAGCTGGGCTGTCATTCACGGGCTCTAGTATCTGGACTTTTCCTTGATTCGAGCTCTCCGGATTATTCTTGTGATGACCTACAGTGTGTTTTTGAAACTGTTGACATTTGGGAAGGGTAGTGTTACACCAGCTAAAACTAGCATTGACCAGCCTGTGGTTGTTGCCAAACGATGCAGGTTGTTTTGTCTTTTGTTTTTATCAACGGCGCTAGTAATGATCTCGTACACCACTCCACAGCTATGGAGTTTGCACAGCTTCATAGTTCCATTCGACAAGGGTTTTTTAACCCGCTGTTTGGAGTTTGGGATTTTAAGAATCAGACTTGCTACACCCATAGAGGTTCACGCCGTGGCTTCAGTGTGGAATCAGGAAGCAAAATAGTCGTGGACATCATCGTTGGAAACATCGCGAGACTACCAGTACTAGGCGAGATGGAAAACATGGAGCAGATCACAGTGTATTGTGGAGTTTGCAGAGACTTCCACCCTCAGCTCTGTCTCCTGCCACCATGGAACTGTTTAATACACAATCCCTCCCTAATAAATCCCTCCTCATACGTGACCACATCCTGGACAAAACCTGCCATAAACCAAAGGACTACTCTGTGCTTAATGAGACCTGCCCTCCTGGCTGTAACTACATGGAAAAAGGCCGCAGCTCTAGCCGTGGTGGTAGTTTAGTTATCATGCACTGGGCTGATCTGAAACTGTCTCCCCTGCTGATGCTTTATCTTTCTTCCATGGAATGCCTTGCTTTCAAATATAAACCTCCATATTCCATGACAGTGCTTCTCATATACACATATGCACATGTGCCCCGGACTCCATTCCCACTGCTCTGCTCAAGTCATATATCCTCATTCTCAGCCCATTCATCACCCAAGCTGTAAACCTTTCCCTTCAATTTGGTTATGTCCATCTACTCTCAAGGTTGCTGTCATTCGCCCCCTTCTCAAGAAGCCCACCCTGGACCCGGAAGTTCTAGCCAACTATAGGCCAATCTCCAACCTCGGCCTCCTGTCCAGGGTGTTGGAGAAGGTAGTTGCTTCCCACTTCAAACGCAACAACCTGTTTGAAAAATTTCAGTCAGGCTTTCGTTCAGCCCACAGCCCCGAAACAGCTCTGCTCAGGGTGACGAATGATCTGCTGATGGCAGCTGGTGCAGGATCACCATCATTTCTCATTCTCCTTGACCTGACCGCTGCATTTGACACGGTGGATCATACTATCGTCCTAGAGCGCCTCCACACCACTATCGGACTATCAGACTCTGCACTCAAGTGGTTTCAGTCCTACCTTTCCGGCAAGACTGAATATGTCTCACTGGGAGGATGCAAGTCCAGACTGCTCAAATATATGTGTTTGTGTGTAGTGTGGTGCATGGTGTGATGGGCGGCAGTAGCTCAGGAGGTAGAGTTCCCGCCCCGCAACTGCAAGGTCGGCGGTTCGTGTCCAGCTCCCGGGAAAAAAATCAGTCGTAGTGTCCTTGAGCAAGACACCTAACCCCAAATTGCTCCCGTTGAGCAGGTTGGTCCTTGCATGGCTGCCTCCACCAACGGTATGACATGTAAGTCGCTTTGGATAAAAGCGTCTCCTAAATAATGTAATGTATGTAAGTCGCTTTGGATAAAAGCGTCTCCTAAATGCTGTAATGTAATGTAATGCTCCTGGTCACCTGGTGTTCCGCAGGGGTTGGTTCTCGGACCCGTCCTCTTCATTATGTATACGCTTTCCCTCTGTCGTGTCATCAGCAGACATGGGATGTTTTTCCATTGTTATGCTGATGACACAGCTGTATATTAAAACTGCCCCAAGCCCCTTTGCATCTATGTCATTCCTCACCACTTGTAGATAAAGGCCTGGATGAGCAACAACTTCCTTCAGTTAAACAGTAAAAAAAACGAAACTCTCCTTGTTGGTACCCCACACCAGGTTCAGTTATCCCTCATATCTCATCTCACCTTCGACGGTCAGGTCATCCCCCTCTCCTCGTTAGTCACTAATCTGGGTTTGACCCACACCTGCCTTTTAATGACCATATAAAACAACAGTGTAAAACCTCCTTCTATCATCTCAAAAACATTTACTCTGCCCCACTCTAACCCTGTCAGATGCAGAGAAGCTTGTCCATGCCTTTATATCTTCAAGACTGGACTACTGCAATGTGCTTTTTATTGGGATCCCTAGAAAAAGCAGACCACACCAGAAGATGCAGTACATCCAAAATAGTGCTGCTAGGATCCAGATGGGAATTCGTAAACATAAGCATATAATACAGACTCTGTTTTCATTGCACTGGCTCCTTGTCTCATTTGACTACAAAATCTTGCTACTTACTCATAAATGCATAAATGGATTTGCACCCACCCTAGTATTCTCCTCATGGATTTGAACTCATTACTCCACAAACACTTGCACCCTCAGATCTGCCAACAGCTTGCTCCTCAGGGCCCCCAGTACCAAGCTCCACACCATGGGGGATCGGGCTTTCTGCTCTGCTGCACTGCGCCTGTGGAATAGCCTTCCTGATCATTTAAGGGCACCGCAGACCTTGACAGGACTCAAAAACTTTTTTTATTGTTACATTTAGTATTCACTATTGTTAGTAATTTTTATTTTGTGTTTGTTTGATATGTTTTGAACTCTAGCACTCTGAGATTGTGTGCAATATTAATTAAATGCATTATTATTATTTCAGGGTGACGAGGGGCGGAGTCAGTTCACTTAAATTAACTGAAAACGGGACTAGGGAACATCCACTTTGTAATAATGTATTAACTTCAGTCAAATAGAAAGTTCTGCTTAAAATACACTTGTTAATGGTTCCTTTTAAAATAACTCGCTGCGGTTTCAGTCATGGTCAGCCACGAAGAGTCTGCTGGTTTGTGTGTGTGTGTTTGTGTGTGTGTATGTATATGTAATTGAATTTGACCTTTTATTTTACCAGGTAGGTCACTTAAGAAAAAATTTGTATTTACACAGACAGCCTGACATATATACATGTGTGTGTATATATGTATACAGTGGTAGTGTGTGTGTATGTCTGTTTTACATGTGTATATATACACGTGCGCGTGTGTGTGTGTGATGCTGGCCGTAGTACCATTAGAGTGCTGCAGTAAGTTACTGCTCTCCACAGCTTAATGTCGGTATCTAAATGCATGTGAGCGGTGGCAGCTCAGCGGGGCAGATCAGAGCCGGATTGCGGTGGATTTCTGCTGAAGCCCATTTAATCAGCCTAACACCGTTATTAATATTCATCAAGTCAGCTGGAATACAGATGACAAAGACGGGGCACGGAAAAAACGCCAGGAAACTTTATTTTTTTACTGCGAAAAATGTATTAAACACAGCTTAAAAAATTAATGGAATTTAGTTTATATTACATGAGGAAGAGGGGGGAGTCATACCCCTCACCCAATCCCCACCCTCTCGTTATTGGTTAATGAAGATTGTCCCTCTGATAGCCCTTTATTTTCTATTTTTTCCATCTTTGATGAGACTTCAAAGGTGGGTTTGAATGAATGCGAGGCATGCATGGTCATTTAGAAGGATTTAATGACATTATCAGGCTGTAATTGTACGTGAATAATAAGAAGACTGCTTCACTCAATTAGCTCAAAGTCCACATGAAGATCAGAGAAGAAGAAAGGATGAAGAAAATTAGAAAAGTTTCAAAGTGAGGATCAAGAGGTTTGATAAGGAAATAAGACAAGGAAGAAATTCAGATGCTTCATCTTAATCTGCCTTCTTCTTCTGCAGGACAAAACCTGACTGTGACTGCTGTCAAACCAGTAAACATTTTATCAGACTAGCAGTCAGTTTGTTCTGATCTAATTGATCTGATCTGGTTTCTTCAAGCGGCCTGTGAGTGAAGAACAAACCGATCCATCAGAGCAGCTGAGTTGATCCCTGATTGGTTCAGCTGTTGGATCCACTGACTCGTTGATCAGTCAGGGAGGAGTGAAGAAAAGATAGAATGATGATGATAGAAAGATAGAAGCAGTTTATTTATATTAACATGCTGTTACTTCCATCCCATAATAATCCCTCAACCCCAGCCTGTCAGTCAACTGCAAGGTTGGCGGTTCGTGTCCAGCTCCCGGGAAAAAAATCTGTCGTAGTGTCCTTGAGCAAGACACCTAACCCCAAATTGCTCCCGTTGAGCAGGTTGGTCCTTGCATGGCTGCCTCCGCCAACGGTATGACATGTAGGTCGCTTTGGATAAAAGCGTCTCCTAAATAATGTAATGTATGTAAGTCGCTTTGGATAAAAGCGTCTCCTAAATGCTGTAATGTAATGTAATGCTCCTGGTCACCTAATAATCATAAGCTCGCTCTCTCTCTCTCCCTCTCTCTCTCTCTCTCTCTCTCTCTCTTTGTGTTTCTCTGTCTCTCTTTTTATCTGTCTCTGTCTCTCTCTCTGTCTCTTTGTCTCTCTACTTTTGTCTCTCTCTGTGTTTGTCTGTCTCTCTCGCTCTATCTCTGTCAATTCAATTCAAAGGGGCTTTAGGGGCGAGTGGACCCCAGACCTCGCAACCATAAAGGGAAATGGGTTCTATAACGGAGTCCAATAGGGACCATGTTGGAAATAAGTGTCTCACTTTTACATGTTATCCCTTGGATGCTTTTTTATGTTCTATATCCATAAATAAAATAAAATAAAATAAAATAAATATTTTAAGCCAGATTTGAATTGGGATGTCCAACTTGATGTTCCTTCTGATGACATAGAAAGCCCTTCTTTCCTCGTCTCTCAGGTCATTCACAGCTTTGTTGAAGTTACCTGATGTTTAGGCTGAGGTAGGTATAGTTTTTTGTGTATTCTAGAGAAATGGTATCTAAAAATAATTTGTATTTGTGGTTTTGGGTGCTTTTTTGGAATATAATATTTTTTATCTTGGTTAGATTTACTGTCAAGGTCCAGGTCTGAGATAATAGGTGCAAAAGATCAAGGTGCTGTTGTAGCCCTTCTTTGGTTGGAGACAGGAGCAGCAGATCATCTGCAAACAGGAGCCCTTTGACTTCTGTCTGCCAGGCTTCATTGATGTAGATGTTGAAGAGGGTCGGACTCGAGCTGCATCCTTGTCTGACCCCCCAGCTTTGAGGAAAGACGTTTGTGTGTTTTTTGCCAATTTTGACAGTGCACTTGTTCGTTCCTTCCTCTCTCTCTCTCTCGCTGTCTCTCGCTGTCTCATTTATTTATATATATATTGTGCCAACATTCCACTGATAACAGTCTACAGCAGTGGTAGCTGGTTTTCTGTCCTACCAGGTAATTGTAGCTAATTGCATTCACCTGGCGTCCCAGGTGTAAATCCTTCCCTGACTAGATGGCTGAAATGAAAACCAGCAGTGCTCTGTGCCCCGAGGACCAGGGTTGGGGAACACTGCACTAGGTCTCCTCTGCTTTAGGCATTTTACCACCAGAGGGCAGTCCATTCCTGCATAAACACCTATGCATGCATGTGCACACACACACACAAAATACACACACACACTGGGCTTTGCTCTACAGTGAATGTCAGTGTTTCCTCCTAATTGCCTGCAGTGTATTTGTTGCTCACTTAATTACTTAATTAACGAGTGTTTACTGTTTTAATTAACCTGAGGGGAGAGCGAGAGAGAGAGATCGATCCTCCCACAGTCCAGACACGCAGATCAGGTGACCTGCAGACTAAATTGCCCATATATGTGTTTGTGTGCTATATGATGTAGTAGATCCGCGATGGGTTACATGCAGATAATAATTTCACTATGTGTGCGGTGCTCTGTGCATTTGTGTGACAAATCAAGTTAAGTAATTAATACATTAATATTATGTATATATGAAGCAATGTCAAGCCCTTTGAGACATGCTTGTATAAAAATCACTAATCAACCTGCTAGGCACACAGTAAGTCTGATCCATATGGATTACTTTACTCATCACTTCTCTCAGTCTAGTGACTAAAGTTTTAGAGAAGATCTTGTTGTCTGCACAAAGCAGAGAAACCGGTTTCCAGTTCTTTAACTCCTGTAGGTGTCCATTCTTAGGCAACAGAGTGATGACTGCCCTCCTTTGGTAAACCAGCGTAAAAAGCCTCTGCCACTCCTAGATCACTCGTGTCTGTATAGAAACACGCTGCATATTTCAGAATCTCAGAAGTTTCGAGGATTCGAGAGTTTTCGAAGATCGAAGACCCACTATTAGTACGTAGAGAGTGAATCATATTCTAGACAAAAGAATAAGTGAGTTCGAGCGTCCATTTGTGTGACGTCCAGAAAACGTGAGCAAACCAGAGCTCCCTGTGCTGTAATGCCCACGTTGACCAAGCCAGACTTTTTAGATTTAAGGACTTCAAAATGCATTTGATTTCCTGGAGAATCTATTAAGTCCTGTTGTTCTACCACTTCAATCTCAAGATCTCTCAAAGGTCTGGAAGTGTCCCTTGTGACATTGCAAGTGCACTGCTGACAGTTGTTCTATTTGACACTTTCCAATGCTTCACCATTGTTGAATACAGGTCAAATTTCAGATTTAAATTTCATATGTTTTTTGTTTAAACCTTTATTTGACTAGGAAGTCACATTGATATAAAAACCTCTTTTACAAGTGAGACCTAGCCAAGACAGGGCCAAAGCAGTATAAACCAGCATACTAAAACAGCAACAATAAAACAACCAACATACTGTAATTATGTACATAAACTAAAGCAGTGTTAAGTAATCCATGGTTTAAAACAAGAACAGGTCACAGACAACATATCCATTATCCGTCTTTTAAAATCTGGTAATGAGATGAGATTCTCGAGTTTGAGTTTAGTCTGCAACTCGTTCCAGGCCCGTGGGTCTTGATAGAACAAGCTCATCTTTCCTGCCTCAGTTTGGACAGCAGGTACCATACAGGGCAACCACTTTTGCGATCTTAGATTGTGACTACCTTGCAGAAATGATAACAGAGTTTATGTACATAGGCAGTTTACCAAAGATAGCTTTATATGTAAAAAATATACCTGTGTTGCATGACATTACAGCATTTAGCGACTTACAGTACATATCAGGTGCCAACCTGCTCAACGGGAGCGATTCTGGATTAGGTGTCTTGCTCAAGGACACTACAGCAGATTTTCTTCCCCGGGAGGAGCTGGATTCGAACCTTCAACCTTGCGGTTGCTGGGCGGGAGCTCTGCCTCCTGAGCTACTGCCATCCAACGCATTGCAAAAGGATGGCCAGTCAACTAGGTTGTACAAGATACAGTGATGGGGTCATATACTTGGAATTTGTAATGTATCTCAAAGCTGAATGATACAGGGGGTCGAGCCAAAGCAGAGGGACAGGCAAATCTATAAGCAGTCACCATAATCAAGCTGAGGCAGGAATAGCCCAGCAATGTTTTCCTTCCTCCCTGTGCTCAGGCCACGTTCCTGCTCCTTAAAGTCAAGCCTCCACTTAAGAAACCTTCCCTCGACCCTGCTGCCATCCATAACTACAGACCTGTATCTCTTCTCTCCTTTCTATCCAAAACCCTTGAGTGAGCAGTTTCCAGTGAACTCTCTATCTCTCTCAGATTGACCTCATGGACCCTCTTCAATCTGGCTTCAAGGCTTCTCACTCTACCAAGACTGCTCTCCTTGCTGTCACTGAGGCTCTCAACACTGCCATGGCTTCATCCCTCTCCTCTGTCCTCATTCTCCTCGACTTGTCTGCAGCTTTTGACACAGTTGACCACCAAATCCTTCTCTCCATCCTTTCTGAACTTGGCATTACAGGTTCTGCACACTCCTGGTTTGCTTCCTACTTGACTAACTGCTCTTACCAGGTCGCATGGAGAGGATCCCTGTCCTGGCCATGCTCTCTCAACACTGGCGTCCCCCAGGGCTCGGTCCTGGGGCCCCTACTGTTTTCTCTGTACACCAGATCCCTTGGCCATGTGATCTCCTCTCATGGCTTCACCTATCACTGCTATGCCGATGACACTCAACTGTACCTCTCCTTCCCTCCCACAGAAACGCAAATTGATGGCCGCATCACAGCATGTCTTAGACATTAGTGCTTGGATGTCTCTGCACCACCTAAAACACAATCTTGACAAGACGGAGATACTCTTTCTCCCTGGAAAAAAACTGCCCTCATACTGACTTCTTAATCACCATTGAGAACACCACTGTGCTGCCCTCACTGACTGCCAAGAGCCTTGGAGTGGTCATATCAGAGACATGCTTGTGATAAAGGGCTATATGAATAAAAAAATGTATGAACTTGAAATAACAATGGTTCAGATCATGCAGGAAACAAAAGAAACTGAGCAAAAGACGCATACAAAAACAAAACGGATTGAAAAGATCACTTGCACCGAAGTGCACACTACAACTCAACACTCCGTCCACTCACTCACCATCCACACTCCAAATTCATTAGTGTGCGTGTCCATGCTGCTTCCTGTTGGTTTTAGATGAATGTTTCTTTTTTTCAGATAGTCCCAGAGTGAACGTAGAACTGCGACACCGCCTTCCCTCACCTGCTAAAGAGCAACGCAACGCCACAGTTTTGCAACGCAGCAACGCCGACCGGTAGAGACAATTTTCCCATCATGCTCTGTTTATTTTGTATTCTCTCTCTTTCACCTTCATCTCTGTCTAGCCGTGTTTATCCTTCTCTCTCCCTCTATTGTTTAATGACTCTCACCCACCACTCGTATAATGCACTCTGTACTACAGTATAATGTTCTCTGTACTGCTGTATAATGTTCTCTATACTACAGTATACTGTTCTCTGTACTGCAGGATAATGCACTCTGTACTGCAGGATAATGCACTCTGTACTACAGTATACTTTATTCTGTACTGCAATATACTGTACTCTGTACTACAGTATAATATATGTTGTACTGTAGTATAATGTACTCTGTACTACAGTATAATGTACTATGTACTACAGTATAATTAGGTACTCTTTACTACAGTATACTGTACTCTGTACTACAGTATAATGTTCTCTATACTACAGTATAATGTATTCTGTACTGCAGTACAATGTACTATATACTGCAGTATAATGTACTATG
>OMOT01077422.1:0-10784 GCA_900312575.1 Acanthochaenus luetkenii
CCCCCCTGGCCTGCTGTCTCCAATACTAGCCAAGTCAGAGGTGTTATTCGATGAGGATAGAAAGATTAGCATGTGTGTGTGTGTGCCTGTGATGTTGTTTGTGTGTGTGTGTGTGTTTTGATAGAGTTAGTCTGATAGGATTAGAGGCCACAGGGCGGTGCGGCGGGAGCTGAGCCCTACATTCAAGCAAACCTGTTTCACGAGGTAAAGGAAAACCTTAAAGCCTTTTTCATATGAAAGTTTGACAATCAAAGACCTCGTTTTCACTTTGGCTTAAAACTGATTTTACAGCAGTGATTGCTGAAACAATTGTATTTATTCACATCAGAGGGATTGTTGTAAACTCCCAGACTCTCCTGAACGACGCAGCACTAAGAAACTCTTGGTTGTGATATATATATAGAAAGTCGTTTCCTTAGACATAGAAGCAGTTTTAAATCAAAACAGTTGCAAACAGAGTGATAATATAGCCATATAGCCATGATTGCCAAGTATCCATATTACATTACAGCATTTAGCAGATGCTTTTATCCAAAGCGACTTACATGTCATACCGTTGGCGGAGGCAGCCATGCAAGGTACCAACCTGCTCAACGGGAGCAATTTGAGGTTAGGTGTCTTGCTCAAGGACACTACGACAGATTTTTTCCCAGGAGGAGCTGGACTCGAACCGCCGACCTTGCAGTTGCGGGGCGGGAACTCTACCTCCTGAGCTACTGCCGCCCATCACACCATGCACCACACTACACACAAACACATATATTTGCATGTCTTTTGACTGTGGGAGGAAACCCACGCGAACACGGGGAGAAGATGCAAACTCCACACAGAAAGGGCCAGGCGAGATTTGAACCCAGGACCTTCTTGCTGTGAGGCGACAGTGCTAACCACTGCGCCACCGTGCCTCAGAAGTGTGAAAAGTCATTGCCGACATGCAACCGATTAGTTCTGTAGAGAGCAGTAAGTGACGTAAGATAGTATTTTTGTCCATAATCTGCTTTAGCCTTTGTCAATTTTGGCACCCACATTTTTGAATATTCATTCATTTAGACCACATGCCGAGTAGTTTACCATGAGAAAATGTTGAAATCAATCACTGGGTACTAACAAAATGTGGGTTATTGCGACACTTAATATGGGCAAAGCAACATTTATTTCCCATACTTTTCTAGACTGTTTGCACATTTACCTTAAGCGACAGGGATCCAGCCATATAGAAGTGGTCCAAGTCTATGAGCGATGCCAGAAGGCCAGCCAGTAGGACCTCAAACAGATCACTCTTTTTCCTCAGTCCAATCACAATCGCCCATGACCACAGCCCCACCAACCCATGTGTGGCGTTGTCCAGGACAACACGCAGCCACAGGTGGTGCTGGATGACGGACAGCTGGAGGGCATGGTCTGCTACCACACACAACATGCCCAGCCCTGCCGACGCCAGCAGAGAGGCGGAGCTGAACGTCTGTAGGAGGGCCTGAGCTTTCTCCGTCTCCACAGCCAGGCTAAGAGGAACAGGAACACCCTCCTCTCCCCCAAAGCCCACCCCTAATAATGGGGAGGAGGAGGGGGAGGAGTCGAGCTTGGAGTAGAACCCTTGCATGTTGACAGATGGCTGGAAGGGCCAATCGCCAAAGAAGGTCAGCAAAATCCAGGTAGACTGGAGAAGGAAAGAAAGAGATGGATTGATAAGATAGATAGAAGGGGTTGTTGTTGTTGTTGTTTTTTAAACATGGAGGGCGAGGAAGGAGGGGGTGAGAAATGGAGCAGGCTTGGGGAAAAAAACACGGAGGGGATGAGAGATGGAAGAAGGCGAGGAGGAAGGATGACGCTTTTTTGTGACAGTGTCTCAAATACACATTTGATTTACTACAGATTTACTACACTTCAGGCAACGTGTTTAAAGTGGGAAACCATCATGCAGCAATCATGGCCGATTGCCACTATAAACAAAAGAGGCATTTCAGCTGGATTTCACTAATGCAACACCATAACCATCTTTAATTATAGGTCAATATGCTGTTTAAGATATAAAAACACACTGTACATCTATAACAGCATCGCCCATTAAACTGCATTGCTTCGTGAACAATATATGGGCAAAAAGCCTGTTAGTGAGACAACAGTGACTCACAAGTCCTCAATATCAAAACAGCTAAGTCTCCACTTGGCACACAGACCTAATGGGTCCACTGGAAAAAGACTGATGGTGTCTTTGGACCCCCGAGGGATAAAACTATAAATGGGTCTCTTTCTCTGACAGAAAAGTAGGGCAGACTCAGATGACAGTCTATCTGCATCTGCCTGATAGTGAGCCTGCAGCTTATGGCCCAAGAGGGAGAAGCCATCTGATGTGGCTCATATGTCTGATGTCTGCCGCTCTGGGTTAACGTCACATCCAATATACTGTCGCTGGGAATTATATTACAGACCAAAGACTGACTGTGGTTTTAATCACGTGACCTTTTACCATAGGTTAGACTGACGTGAAGAAAACAACCAACATGTTCATTCACGTTATTGTATCTATAGCAAGCACCTGGCGACGACGACGGGAGCTAACTGGCTAGCTAGCCGTTAGCTGAAAGATGCCGCTTCGTGTGGGAGGAGAGTCGGCTGTCACGTTCACGAAGGCTACGGTGAATTAACGTTACAGAACATGGCGCTCTTGGCTTGGAATGAACACGAAACAACCCATTCAGCTGTACAATAATCGATTGATCAAGCGCCTTCGCTGTCTTCGACCACACACTTCTTATATCTAACGTTACTCACCCCATGGCACGACGTCACTCATCCAGACACAACACACCATAGATATATAGGTAGATGGCGCAAGGCGGAGTCTCCAGCGTAGTTCACCGGCGGCCATCTTGCCACAGTCAACTATTCTGGTACGTTCTATGGTATTGTAAGGTGAGTGATCTGCACAAACAAAAATACTCTTAACTCGCTGAAATCTTGACGGATTTATAAACGGTTTGGTTTATTACAAACGTTGGCTATGATTCAGATGGTATTTTCATATGAAAGTCCATTATAAGTGTGCAGTATCATAACTACATCTCTGACGTTTATAACAAACCAAACCGTTTGAAAATCGGTTGAAAATTCAGCAAACTATGGTTATTTCAATAGTACATGCACCATAGACATTCATGTTATGAGTGGGCGTGCTGCCTGTGGCAAGATGGTCGCCATGTGGCAACGTCGGTCTCCATTGGCCAGCAGCGCGGGTGAGTCATCTAGCCTTTTATATATATCTATGCCACTCACGGCTGCCCTTTTCTTCTGTTGTATTTTTGTGGTAAGATAGACGGTCATTGGTGCTTTGCTGCCACCCGCAGGCCATGGGCAGAAGAACAGCCGGGGCGCTAAGTCACCAGCCAAACACCACGCCAGGTGATTTCAACCAGAGAGGATGAGCAAAATCAGTGAATAATAATCATACCTTTTATTTGTGAGCACCTTTCAGTAAGTAGTAAGTAACTAGTAATATTATGATGAAATGAAGTGGTAAATGGTGACCACGGGTTTTCAATCAAGATATTTTGAAGCAGAAAGCAAAATAGTCACAAGGTGCTTGGAGTACATACGTGTTACGTGTTATTGTGTAAGTGGTGAACTGAACGAGAGAAAAATCCAATGACACTAGTGAGCAATTAAATAAACAAAGGAACTTTTACTAACACGAGCCTTGGCGTTAACTTATTGGTTTTGTCGCTGGATCGAGAAATTTTCTAATCATTTGAAATAAACATGTGAACAATGCTAATGTAAAAGAAAACAGCTACATCAGGCGACCCTAACTGTAATAATGTAGAAGACACAGTCGCCTGAGACCCTCCTCCCTCAACAACTCCATTATGGCCATAACTTAATGTGCTCCGTTTGTTTACTCTTCTGTTCGGTGTTTGTCCTCAGCTTACATCTTCAGAATCTCGTCTTAGTCTACATCTTGTGATGTCTTTCCGTTGCCGTGTATCCGATTCTTCTCTTTTTTCTTTTGGCGCCTTCCTTTTTCAGCCGACCGACCGTTGGCCTTTTCATTGTAAATAATAATTCTGTCCTAATTGAACTGCCCAGTTAAATCAATAAATGAAGGGAGAATGGAAGCCAGGAAGGAAGGATGGAATAATTAATGCAATACACGCGCTCAGATAGTCCGCGCGTGCACGCACACACACACACACACACACACACACGCACACACACAGAGGAGTCCTGCTGACAGCTGTAAGATGGTGTATTGATTTGTCCTCTGTCTCCAGATCAGCCTGCCAGAACGTGTCAGAATGATGAGAGAGAGAAAGACAGCTTGAGAGAAAGAGAGAGAGAGAGAGAGGAAAAGAGAGACAGACAGAAAGTAAAGAGTGAGAGAAAAAGGCCAACAGGGAGACGTTGAGAGGTCTGTCACATCGCCTGCTGTTGTGTTTTTTGTATTCGTTCTTTTGCTTTGTCACTAAATGAAGCCTATTGCAATTGTATTTTCTAAAACAAGTCAATTCAAGGACAGAGGATGGATACAAATCCTGAACATGCACAACCGAGGGCGCGTCGGACGGTGACTTGGCTGACGAGAACGAACGGGAAGCCCCCAAGAGTCACTGGGAGAACGACGCATTGCATCCAAACAGCTCTGTCATCTCTAACATAGAGCCGGTCGAAACAGACGTGACATGATTGCACGCATGACATCAAAGCACATTGCCAACCTGAAACTACACGGACGCTTCTCTGTGCTCGCTTTCACGAGAAGTTTGTTCTCTCCAAGACAACTTGGGAAGAATGAATGTTCTCCACACGACAAGGACACGAGCATCGACTGGCAGTTCCTGGAATTGATATTTAACCAGTGTCTAATAGGGGTGTAGCGATTTACTTATTCTAATCGATGCCACCGGGCTCAATGTCTAAGAAATGGCTGCATCAATTCAAACAGCTTGAATCAGGCCGACGCTGGGAGGGAATTCGCAGCTGAACCGATGCACGTTTCTCTCGGTCAGAAGAAGCCTGATGTGACAGGCGTATGTGGTTTTTATTTCACACTTTAGACTTTATTGTCCCCGAGGGGGGGGGTCACAAAATATCTGTATACACAAAGATGCAGTACCACACACTGTGCAGCGTTAATGGGCCCGCTTCAGACTTATCGATATGCCATTCTACTGGGCTGAAAGTGTCGTTTCTTCCAGCGTTTACCGCCAGACAATCAGATCAGTGGACCGTTGGTTCTTTTCTGTCCGTCTTCTTTACTGGACGTTGGTGAACAGAGCACACGCACACACACACACACCGTACTATTCGATAACATTCAAGATTATTGGCTTGATTGGCTACTGTTGTACCAATTGCAGGACAGATGCAGGACGGTGGACTACAAACTGAGTATGCAAGACATTAGCACCACCTTCTTGATGATGAGTTGCACCTCCTTTTGCACAACCCCATTCCTCAACCTTTCCACAGCTGTAAAATATCCTTCATGACCTGTCTTCTACATCGCTCCTTCATGGTTGGAGTTATTAGGGGAGATTTAAAGTGATCGTAGCTTTCACTTGGATTCACCTGGACAGTGTTTTGTGGATAGATCAGGTGGTCCTAATATTTTAATGCACTCAGTTTATGTGTCTACGCAAGTTTGAAAGACAAAAATTCAACGTGAGACCGGTATGTTATCATTCATTGTGAAATGGTCACATTTAATGGTTGAAACCTGTCATTGTATATACATCTATAAAAAAGATCCCAGGTACAGGTTACGACATTCTACTGCTAATACATACATTATTATTATTATTATTATTATTATTATTAAATAATAAACTTTTTGTTCAATGTTAAAGTTACATATCATAGTTTACAAAATAGGATCAAGGAGAATTAAGCCATTATGAATGTCTGGAAAAAAAACAACTAAGACCCTATATGTGTATTTTTATTCTTCTTCCACAAAATAAACAAAATACAATAAAGCACATCAATATTCCTTTGAATAACATAATATTAACTGGTGATATTGGCTGTCGAAACGTCAACTGCAAAAAGACCATTTGTTTGTAAAGGCGACAGAATTTGGAATAAAACTTTTTTCGTTTGTTGTTGTCGTATTTTACAGCACAAAGTGTAATGAAAAACCAACGTAGGTCGCATCAACGTCTCAATATCCAACTTTGTCTTTATCAATACAAAAGTCCGGCTAAAACGAATACGGGTGGGGAAAGAATCGCTTGGTCTCAAATCCATTTTCTACGATCCGAATCCTCCTGAAAGCAGAACGTGAAGCTAGTCGTCTAAAATCACCCAGACTACAGTCACCCAACTCTTCCAAGTGTTAGTCCTCGTATTGAAACGTCCAAAAAAAAAAAAGACTCACTAATCAATATGATTCAGTCGTCGGTGGTATACAGATTCATACTCTGATTAAATTGCAGGATGGCGGGTTGATAGCGGGAGCTGGATACTACAGATTCGTCCCAAGTTCTATTCATATACAGGTTGAGTCGATATCGGTTTGGGGCATCGGGCACAGGCGTGACTCTCTGGGGTTTCCACCACGCTAAGAACATAGGCACAGGCAGCTTAACAAATTGTTTGGGAAATGTTTTGTAGTGGGTATCGTTGAGTCTTTGGCATGATGATTTAGCTGTATGGGGACTGCTACGGTAAATGCGTTCTTCTAGTCTCATACATATACATATATATACACATATATGTATATTGTGCTGCAATTTGATACAAAAGATTTTGAATCATTCGATAATCAATCGATTGATAAAACCTAGAACAAAAGAGAGGTGAGGAGATGGATTTTGTGTGTGTCATTCAAGGAGTCGATTTGCTTGTTCTGAAGAGTTGATTCCCAAACCAAACTGTTGTCTGCCAAACAAATCAGTCTGCTGTGGCCCGCCAAGGCCGCCAGGGGGTCCTCTAAGACTTGCTGTTGATGTTGCGGTTGCTGCAGTTCTTGTTGTTGTTGTTGTTGATACTGTTTTTGTGTTTTCTAAAGTTCTTCTGAAGAATTTCATTTTCACCTTTAACCAAAAATGCTGAAAGCGCATCATCAGTGTCTGATTTCATTTCTAAGTGAGTATGTGTAAATGGACAGTAATGATAAATGCACTGTATCCTTGAAACATGTGCAAAATAGAAATAAGATCAGCCTCCTCTTCCTCTTCCTCCTCCTCCTCCTCTCCCTTGGGAATACACATTTACATCTGTTGAAAGAGACGGGGGGGATGAGAGAGAGAACAAATTAGGCATCATCACAAGCTCTACCTCACCAAGCAGCATGTCTACCTGGTAGTGTGTGTGTGTGTGTGTGTGCGTGCGTGTGTGTGTGTGTGTGTGTGTGTGTGTTTGCATGTGTGTCCATTTTCATTTTCACAATTACTCAACACATTACTTGAAATTGATGTTATTACAAAAACAGAACAATCAGTCATACATAGTCTTGATTAGATAAAATGAGGTGTGAATTACATTGAACACAATTCAAGTTGCTAGTAGCAACATGTGACATATGAACAGACGTTCTCACAAGGCTATTGAGTATCTAACAATCTTCCTGCTCCTTGGTGGAAACCTGACTTCTTTACCACTAAAAAATGAAGGGTTTCATTCTAAAATGCTATATATCCATTTCGGGGGGATTAATCAGGTAATGTTTCGAAAACACGGATGATTTTGTCCTCAAAAGTATTATTTTTCAGGCAAAGGTAATAAAATGACTCATAACTTTAATGCTAAAATACTGTATTACTTTCAAACTGATGCACATGCATATGTGAAGGCATACACTATGTATTGCAAGGTTTGTATCGGCCCTTGGGTGATACTTACTCAACCGATAAAATGAAAACAGCCAGTAGAGAAGTGATAAGGTTTATGTAAAAAATGGCAATAGTGATTTGCTTATTTATTATACCAATACAGGTTGTAGGGGAAATGATGTCCCACCATGTTTTGTATATGGAGGTGGGAGGCCGAGGGACAATCATCAGGTCAGATGACTGTCTCAGGGGTCATGGGAGGGTAGTAATTATAAAAAAATAACACTGTTACATGTATAACATTATCTGGAGTAGCCATGATTTAGGCAGTTGAAATATGCCGTGTGTACAATTTGGTGGAGATTAAGTAAACTTTGCACAGGCACTGTTATTGTAACGTGACCAAATGTGGTTTGACAAACTTTGGGGCCCATCCCAAACATTTATGTGAAGTTTGGTTACTCTAACTTTAAGCATATACACAACCTCAATTCCTGTTTACACATCTTTGCTGTCAACTTTGATTGTGTGTCACAGCCAAACATTTAGGAATTTCAAGATCTGTGTAATAGCCATAATCTAGGAAATCCAAAATATGCTGTGTGCAAAACTTTGTTTCTGCATAAAATGAAAATGGTGAATATGAAAAATGAAACCAGTATGTGCAATGGATTAATGTTGAGTGAAGGAATCTGAGGGGGGAATATTATGCCTTATGGTTCAGGAGTTATTGGCCAAAATGTAAGCTTCCTTTTTGTAGTGCCACCATCTGACTGATTTAGATTTTTTTTCTTCTTGTGTAATAATAATCTAATTTATCTCTGCCCACTGGCTGTTTATTTCACTTCTTTTAACTAAAAACAAGATTCTAAGGTTCAATATTAGACTGACTCGTTGCGATGGATGCATTTGCAGTGTGGCCACATTACAAAGCAAGACAGGGTGTATCATACATGCGTAAATGTGTTGGCATGTTTCATGTTTCAGAATGGTATCTGTTCAACATTCACTGTTCAACATCTGCATGCGTTTTGTGAAAAGGACAATATATCAGCAGGTGTTTCAGGGTCAAACCTGTCAAATGAATGAAATGGGACAACTTTTGATTGGATTTCACTTCAGTCCCTTCAGGGGTGCTGAGGAAAAATAATAAGAAACCCCCCTGCTGGGTCGTAAAACAAACAATCTGTTTTGCTCTTGTTCTATCAAACCTGCTCTTGACGTCAATAGACATGAATTGACTTGCCAATATGTGACGGATTGGCTGAGTTCATAATCAGTGCAAAGATGAAGCGCTTTCGACTCATCACAAGAGGTGTGTGTGTGTGTGTGAGTGTGTGTGTGTGTGTGTGTGTGTGTGAGTGATCTCTCACCACATGAACAGCAGCAGCAGTGCTCCCAACAGCAGAGGGGATGAAAAGGCGAGGGGCCTACCGGCTCCGCCCACCGGGGCTTCACCCAAATGTGGTTCGACGGAGGCAGGTGCGGGGGAGGGCTTAGTCTCTGTGGAGAACCAATCAGAAAACATGACAACCCGCACTGATTTACTTACTTATACTTATTTGTAATTAATTCCTCCTCATGCTTGTTCCGCTGTCCTTCTATTTTTGTACACTTTTGTGTTTTGTTTCCAAGGGGTGTCGTTTTGACGAATGAACATTGAGAAGTGCTCATCGTGCCGGGGAGCATTGAGCAGAAAGGAAAATACAGTGCAGAGCTAAATCAATTCTAATCTGCAAGCACAATCGATATGGGACTTGTCAGGACAGTTATGAAGTGAACTGAACAAAAACATCTCATTCATATTGAGGCCGCGGGGAAATGGAGAGACTGGAAGTGAGAGAGAAACAGACGGACAGATAGATAAAGGTGGAGACAGACAGAAGGAGAGACAGAGGGTGGGGTAAAGGTACAGGAGGCGGTGTGAGCTGCCGTGTTGCTTTATGGCTGATAAAAGTGGGATAATACATATTTTGAATAGATCTCTGGGTGGCTGGTGTGCCAAATGAAATTCTCTTCACATATCTTATCCTCTTCTATTATTCTAGTCTAGTCTGCTCCGAATGTTCACATTTACACAGCCACAATGTCGTGGCAACATGTTTTCGGCTCAGAAAATGTAATTAAATGAAAATAAATGCAGTCACACTGGATGCTCTCAAATCCATTTCCAGTTAACATGATTGTGTTCAAGTGTATGGAGATGGTATTGAAAAGCTTGTGGCAAATATGCTAAAAGCCACACTGTGCTTAAGCCATCTCCAGTGGTCTAGTTTGGTTTGACACCGCTTGGCAAATGGAAATATCACAGTTTAACATTTTCTGAAACTGGGTTAGTGCGATGGCTGCAGGCGGCATAGCAGACGTGAACTCAGGCACACTGGGCGCTGCTCGGCTTGGAACCCGATGGAGAGAGAGAATACCATTTCCCACTCCTTCCAATTAATGACTGTTGGGTGGTAGTGCCGTGTTGGGACTCAGGAGACGTTAGAGAGAGGCAGCCAGGTGTGAAATAGAGAGAGAGAGAGAGAGAGAGAGAGAGAGAGGCCTGTAAGAGCGCCTGCATTGGGTGCCGACCTCTGCAGTCTTTCTTGATTGCTTGCTTGTGCTTATTGATAATTAATAATATAAATGTACTTTATTTATAGGGGATCATTTCATGATTGTGGAAGCCTGTAAGTGCGCCGCATGCTGCTGGTGTGATCATCTAATGTGTCTAATTTTTGTCCCAGTCTGCCCGATGTCACATGGCTCCATAAGGATGTAACGTGTTCCAGACTCACACACATGCATATACACATAGCCACAAAAATGGATGCGTGCATATTTGGCTACCTAGTGTCGCCCACATATTCATCTACGTGCACACACACCAATCACACACACACACACACACACACACACCAGGAAGCTTGCTGGTAGTGGCCTATAAACCCCTCCTATAGTTAAATTAAGACCACTTCCCAGACCAAAACTAAATTAGCTAATTCCAGATTTCTACATTTTGCATGCAAA
>OMOT01077423.1:0-13020 GCA_900312575.1 Acanthochaenus luetkenii
TGGAGATAATGAAGATAGCTGTATGAGTTGCGACAAGGATACATTTATCACTGTAGGTAAACACCACAAATGTAAAAATTAACTATATGCAGAAACGTGTTATTCCATTAAGTATGACATGCATGACACATTAATTCACTCAACAACGGACGAATCCATCCTCCATTGAGAAGCTCCATATGTTCAATGTCTCTGATGAATCCCCCCCCACTGAATGACTGGTGGCTTTGATGGTGCCCACGATGGTCAGATTATCCCATAACTGCATCAAGGCCAATATATCCCATTATCAGGTCCACTCTTTCACCCTCCAACATTAATCTGTCTGAACAAGCCACCGAGAAATGCCAGCTCACGATATGAACAAGTAGATGGGGTTAAAGGAAAACAGATATCCTTCCACTGATCCACCTAAGGTCAAAGCCTAGTGCACACTGGAAAGTATGTCAGCTCTCGCACTGATATCACCGACAGGGACCAAAATACTTAATTCACAGTTATCCTTAAATGCTAAGCCAATCGTATCCCTGTAATGTATGTCATTTCCTCTTTTCTGTTCCTTAGCCCTACATATCCTTACTGTCAAAAAAAAAAACTGAATTCCTCTGACAGTCTGACATCATTTTATTGAGCCAAGTGCAACATGTGGAGCAATGCACCAGGATGTCTCTGATATTGTTGTGGTCTATTGTGACACACAATACTGACCATCTTCGCCATAAAGAGTCTGCCATTTAATGAGGTTCCCATGAACTCTAGGGAGGATAAGTGTTATAATACATTTCTGTAATATGTTTCCCTCCATTAGAATGATGAAGAGCCACACATATACAAGGTCACTTGAAAGTATACATAATTTCGATTAGATTGCCAATGCGGTAATCAATTTCAATGTATATCTATATCTATCTATCTATCTATCTATATCTATAGATATATATATATCTATAGATATACTTATAAATCAATTTAGGGATTGTTTTTCACAACTGGACTCTGGACCGTTTTATACTAAAGAAGCATTAAACATGCTGTACACACACATACATAGGCACACACACACACACTGCAAGTTGTGCTCTGTTCTCCTTGTGTATGCAATCTATGTAAAAATGTACATTGCATCATATTTAACATGGCAATAATATGTCTTTGGGGTTGAAGTCCTAAAGTAGAAACGCTGCATTGCAAGATGTTTCTGCTCTGGTGTCGCTCCACATCCTGCAGAATTTTCCAATGATACGAGATAATACATTGGTGGTGAGGGTTAAAGCCTACAGTGTTACATATCTACTGTATATATGATCTGATCTGATATTCACTACATTGAATGCATAGGGATGGCAAGTGGGATAAGAAGAACGATAGTGCATGATTGAAGTTTGATTAAAAGAACATACAATGTGAACAGCCAAATAAAATAGTGACACCTCCTTCTCTTATGAGTAGCCCCTTATCATCACTGCCTGGAGTGAGCGTGATGGAGGGAAGCTTACAAACCAGCCACCAGCCAGAACAATATATCACTACTTCATTTGTTTCAGTATAAGCTCTTCTAGGGACATGACAAGCTGACCAAACGTTTTTAACACGTGGCATGAAATGCACAAGCTCTAATTGCTACTGATCCTGGCCGGACGACGTCTACGGGTGACAGATCACTATCTTGCTACACTGGTTCCATGGCTACAATCATGGATCACTATCTTGCTATGCGACAACAACATTGATTATGCATCAAAGTCGCATGCCACTGTGCAGATTTGCACTTGTTTACAGCTAGATTTGTGCATTGGTACACAATTGGCAATGGGGAAATGTCTGGAGGTTTAGAGATGCACTACACTGGCCATCAGTGATTGGAGATATATCAGCTAAGTGGCTATACTTGCTGAAAACTGAAAACCTGTGCAAGATTATTAGGCTCATGTTTAATGAATGCATGCTGTTGTATTGTCATGCAATTTAATTATAGGGTTAGGGTTAGGACGTATTGCATCATTATGTCAGTGGTGCACAATTAATTTAATTGCACGTGTGTGTGTGTGTGTGTCCTTACATGTTTATGCATTCTGTTATACTAATGGCTAGATGGACTCTCGACCCCTGATCATTCGGTGTCAGTCAATCATCATTAAAGTCAACAGAAATCTGGTCAGTTGTAGGCAAACGGATCTCGGAGGTTTCCCTTTGGTGTAGAGCCCTATCCTACCCTCCATGGACATGTGACACCTAAATCCTCCTGCATAACAGTAAATAATCCTGCCACCGTTAAACCCCTCCAGATTAAAGCAAATCCCATATGAATTGACTTTTTGTTGTACTTTCCATAACCACATTAACTATCATATTATCATTCTCCCCTACAGATTGAATCAAAGCTGTAATCTCACCATTATCGTTAGAATGAAGACGTGAACTGATTTTATAGCCGTTGTGACCAATACACACAGAGGAGACACAGGCATGCTCCCATCTCACCGTACAGAAGATAGATGGACGAGTGTGAACTGACAAGCATGATCAGGTAAACTCATTTCCACGTTTCCCTATTTATTATTTAGTGAGCAAAATGTACCTAGTCTATATATCCAGCTCGGTGCGGTGCGCCCTGTTCTCTGCTTGGTTTACAGGACTGAACTCTCATCAAGTTCCAGGAACTGCATTTATCAAATTAACGAGACTGAAATATACCTCATGTCTTACTTCCAAATAATACGGCTGTTCTTTGACCCTGATCTGGTTTTTACCCCTCTTCGTAAATCAACGAACTCCCTGTCTTTCTGTTTTCCTAACTAGTATCTATTAGTATCTTAAATAAGTCCTACAGTACTGTGAATTATATACTAGATTGTTTTAACATTGTTTAATCAATATTATCTTTTGTACGTTACAATTTCACATCTGTCTGTGTAAATAGTGGGCCCATCTCATTAGGAGGTTACGTTTTCTGGCCTGCTTACTAATGGGACCACACTGCTCCCTAGGGTCCATTTATATTCACGTTTATTTCGAAATATTGTTTAATTCTTTATTTTCCTCTGTATATTAATCATTCAAGTGTTATGCGTTGTGTAACTGTGATTCAAGGTTTAGGATTAGAAAGGTTATGAATGAATTTCGCTTGAGAGCGAGTATTATTCTTTGGGTGTGCTGCACAATAATCAGTACAGCTGCTTTTGAAAACTTTAGTATTCATAACCCACAGTTCAGTCAGGAAAAACTTTTGTCAATACAGTTGTATTTGGTGTTTCATGGCTCTGCACTTAAGCTGTTCCCTGCTTTTCCATTAAGGATATAAATTGTGTGACGACGTATCACTCATGGATACTTAAATGTTTGGACACATTTATATCTCTAAAACTGTATTTCTGACGAGTATAAACAGTGAAACATTACCACCTAAAACCAATATCAATTTCAAACACCATAGACCAAAATTTGCTGGTGCAAGAAACAACTTGGTGAGGTACAGAATTTGAAATGAGTTATATATTATCAAAATAATCAAAATAATTACAATAACAAAATAATCTAAATAAATGTTTTACTGATCAGGATATTTTCTACTGTTGCTCCCTCAATGCTCAAATGCTCCCTCGCCTACAGTGGGATGGGAAATTACAATTTGTGTTAATCATAGCATGTCAACCATCAAGCAACTATAAACTCTCTTCTCTCTCTCCACGTCTTAGGTCAACAGCTGAATTTTCTTATCTACGAAGCTTGGGCAGTTTACATAGCTCCTTGTGTGACAGATGTCTGATACAATCCTGAAATAATCTGGCATTAAGGTCGGACCAATAGAGACTTGGTGAATTCCCTCTTTTCAAAAACGTGTGCTGCTGTAGTAGTATTAAGTAGTAGATATTTAAGGCTTAGCTTGCATGCGAGCCCCAGATTCCGGTAAGTGTTGTTGTTATAATGCAGATTTGTGTCCGCATTCTCAATGTCCTTGACCCATCACACATACAATCAGTAGGTGCACAACTTTTAGGACAAACAAAGGTCATTTTCAAGGTTGTCTATTCTACATTCCATGGTTTCATGACACTAGTTTTCATGTGGATAACTGCTGTCCATATATAACTGCTATAGTTAATTGATTTCCAGTTCAAGTTTATTTATTTATATAGCCCTTTATCACAAGCATGTCTCAAAGGACTTTACAGAAAATGAGCTAAACTGGATCTAACTGAACAACAATCAATTAACAAAATGATGTAAGACAAACACAGGGAAGCAGAAGACAGCACAAGACACAATCGAAAATTTAACAAGACATAGCAAGCCTACGTATTCTATATAGCCTAATCTACCCAGCACCACCAGCCTTAGACCCTCGAGGCAAGCAAGGAAAAACTTCCAAGAAAACCTTATTAGGAAAAAGGGAAGAAGCCTTGGGTGGGCCAAGTCCAAGAGGAATCCTCCACCAGGACGTCTGAGCCTGCAATAGGAGCCGGGACAAACAGTGGAATGGATTGTAACATAGACGATGACAGTGACATAAGAAAATAGATGACACAGAGAGGAGAGGCAGAGAGATGGGAGCACGGTTGGTGATGTTGTCCACAGGAACAAGGGCAGTGCTCGGGATTCCCAGCCAGGTAGAAACAACATCGGAGATGGGCCAGCGCTAACAACCGTAGGAGCTAGGGCAGCACCTGCATCCACTGCCAGGTAGAAACACTGCACCGGTGTCTGAGAAAGACAAAAGACAGACAAACACACACACTCACACAGTCGTGCTAAGCAAGACCCACACACTCAGGTAGACATATTCAGTCACATACACACTCATACAGACGGTAGACAGATAATGAATTGACATGCAGCAACCAGGAGGCGGCCCTACGCAGGATTCCCAACGGCAGATTTCAATATTAATACTGTCTAAGCTAAGGTAGGAGAAGAGGCTGTGTCGGTCCCGAGCTAGACGGTGCTATGATTGGTCATTTGACAGTGAGAATAAATAGGCTTTGAGTTTGAATTTGAAGATTAGGGTTAGGGTTAGGGTTAGAATTAGCTTCCTTAATCGTAAGAGGAGGTTGGTTCCAGAGATCGGGAGCTCGGTAGGAGAACGCTCTATTGCCTGTAATTTTTTTTATTGATTCTAGGGACAGTAAGGTAACCAGCATCTTGCGATCTGAGGGCACGAGTTTGCGAATTGTGAATGGTCATTAGGCTTAATGAGTAGGTAGATTTGGGTATTGTCCGCATAACAATACAATTTGACATCATGGCTACAGAACATTTCGGCAAGAGGCAGCATGTAAATAGAAAAAAGCAAAGGGCCTAACACTGAACCTTGTGGTACGCTGAAGTTAACTTAAGAGCATAATATTTGTTATATTTTACCAGACAATATGATCAAGAACACGTTCTTTCAGCTATTTTACAGCGAGGGGATGTTATATACAGTCACACCTGCGACCTGCACAGTACAGCCACAATCTTAGTTACTGGCCAATGAACAGCATTTTATATTATATGTTCATAGATTTAATTATTTCATTGTATGCTCCAATCAAATGTAAAACAGTCTTCAACAAGAATGGAAGGGAAAGGAGAGGGAAATCCTCCCTCTATGATTCAATCAAGATGTCAAAAGTATCTCCCCATTTTTCTGATTATAGTGAAAGCCAACCTGGCTTGGCGTGGAATTAGAGGGCCAGTAGTCGTTTAGAGGGCGAAAGATTAACATGTTGTTGAATAATACATCTGAATTACCTGATATCCACCCCCACGTCTATCCCTGCACTGACAGAAGCTATGTGATTAACAAATGGTTTCCTATTTCATTAGGAGCGATTATTACATCATAGAGTGAATGGTGTCAGGGAACACGTACAGATGTTTAACCCTCTTTAGTTAAAAGGTCATGATACCCTTTGATCCTTTCTGCACCTACTGCACAATTTTGAAAAAAGCAATTGGCATGAGCAGCAGAGGGAAAGCAGGGGGAGGGGTGGGCAAGTGGGAAATATTGTAGTATGTATGATGACGTGCAAAATTCTGTAAACCACCAAAACAACACTATTCAGTCAAAGGTTTTTCAGCTGCAAATTGGCGACAGTAAACTGGGATTTGCACAGAAAATCCAGGGAAAAAGCATTTGATGATAGGTTGTGTTTCATCATAAAATTGCCTTGAACATTGAGTACAGCTGAAAAGTTTGAGGTTTCACACTCCTTTAATGCTGAGTCTAGAAAGTACTTTGTGTTGCATTTACCACTGCAGTACACACAACATAACAGAGCCTGTTTTTAGCTCACATTATTGGCTTGCTCAGCAAAGTATCCTCTCTCATCTGCTGGACAGAATAATGTCCGTTTTGTTCTCGTCATCATGAAACTAGAGAGAAACTAGAGAGAATGGACAAGAGGTAATTAAAACAGAAAATGGTCAAAGAAAAGTCATTTGACAATTGTGATCAAGGAATGTTAAAAAATATACAGTCAGTGAATATTGTTCCACTATTTTATGGGATATGTCCTCAGGCAGAGCATTAGAGAATTGATAGTATTCTTGCAGGAATGCTCAAAAAGATGGATCATTTTAAATTCACTAAATCCCCATGCCTGCGTTTTTAGATGAAAGTGTATGGCACTATGTTTTTAAAGTGCAAGTTCAACAACAAATCAACTTTATAGATTGTGGGCAATCTTATGTGATGATTGCATTTTTCCAAGTAAAAGTAATAATTCAGAGTAGGAAATATGGAAGATTTCTGAAGGCTACGATATCTCCGACCTGACTGTAAAAAAAACACGGAAGTGTGTCAATGCAGCAACAAACATGGCTTGTTGGTAGGCAACAATACAATTTACAATATCAGTTTAAACTTTAAAAAGTGTTGGTTTCCTTTGCTACTCCAAGTCATTCAGAAGAAGGTAGTAGTATCAGTTGATCGTAAAGTACCTAACAGTAAAGAAAAGGAGCGCAACAACGACTGAGGGCACAATCACCATCTTGAGGTTTCCAATGAATGCAACATGTGAACGCTTCCAAGTCGGTGCAACGGGAAATCTTCCCATCGTTCGGCTTCCTCCCATATGACATGAACAGCAGCATAAGTTAATATCTAGCTCCCTGACAGACTGTCCTTGTATTGCTTTCCTTCTTGTCAGGCATCCGGCATTGTCTAACATTCTTTAGGCTGCATGGCAGCTACCTACTTCGGCTTCCTCCTTAATGTGTCATTTTGCCTTAAAATCAAACCAAGTTTAACTTTATTTATCTAGTGATATTGTTTCTAACACCACACATTCACTTAGCAAATATTGTACATTGCAGTTTTTCGTTGGCTAAGGGCTATCATGTGGTGCAGTGGGCTCGTCATTTGCAGTTGGCTCATTGCAGAAAGAAGCATGCCGGTGATTAGCAGCCTTGTACAGGCCGTCCCTCAGGCCCTTTGCTCGCAATGAGCCATTGCTCAAACCTGCCACCTCCTTTCTACCTCTCAAATGGTGGAATGACCTTTTGCGTCAGGGCTGCAGAACTATGCTCTATTTTTCTGGCGCAAATTGAAAACTCTTCATGTCCCTCTTCTCCTTTCTCCCCTTCCACTTGCACTTCATCTTGCTTCTGTCTTGTTGAAAAATACATTTTCTGCCTGAATCTTAATTCTTACCCTAGTAATTTACTATTTACCTTCATTGAACCTTGCACTTGCACTTGTTTTTTGTAATTTAGGTGATCTGAGAATCAAAGCTTATACTGTTGTGATGCACGTTGCACTGGCTGTCAATTGACAAATCAGAGCTAATAGTCCGAACTTGAAATTAGCACTAAGCTAGTTTTCACTTGTTTCTTAATGTGACCAAGCGTCCTCTTTTACCCGGACATGTCCTCTTTTTCGGTCCTAAAACATCTGTCTGTTTAAATAAATTGTAAAAATCCTTAAAATGTGATGATTGTTTTTCGCTCCGTAAGTGTAACTCTCCTTGGCTCAGATCAAGGAACGCACTGAGCGCTTACATTGAATACAATGTACCAGTTGTCTGTTGAGACAATTTCAATGAAACTTCTTGCAAAGACTTTCACGCTTATTTGATGAGCAATCGGAAACTGCTGGGAAAGATCAGCTCTTCAGAAAAAGATTGAAGAATAATTCTCTTTTTCTTTTGGTTAAATTAACATTTGTTTTGAGGCTATAATTCTATTATTGTTACATTCTATTAGAGATAGAAAGTTAAGCCCATGACTTGTTATAGAGAGATATTATTTTGTTACATAGCTGCATTTTCTATTCATGTTGTACAGAAGATGCATACTTTAGCTAAATTCATAACAATTACAAAGCATCTTTGAGTACATTACATTTCATTATTCTTTGAGTAAACTTTTAGTATCTTGTGAGTATCTCAGTGTCCTCTTTTTCAGGAACCAAAATGTGGTCAGCCTACAGTATGTTTCATAATATTCATTGTCACCAGATGACAAATGTGCAGATCATACAGCTATGCTGCCATGCTAGACACTTGGATGTCGCTGATTGCCTGTTATCTGCCGTGGAAGGCCATGTGACATTTTGGGTAACTTGTAGAACAATTATCTCTCATCCTCTCTATATTTTGCTTTTACGCTCTCTGTCTCTCCCTCATTCTCTCATCTCATGTAGTGGCTCCCCCTTAGGATTCCAATCTCTCTCTCTCTCTCTCTCTCTCTCTCTCTCTCTCTCTCTCTCTCTCTCTCTCTCTCTCTCTCTCTCTCTCTCTCTCTCTCTCTCTCTCTCTCTCTCTCTTTAATGTTTTGAATCCCAAGTGCGTTACTACCATCATCTGCCCTTGAACTAGGCTCTCTAGTAATTTAAATATGCAGGTGCTTCAACCAATTCAGATTTCAAAAGTTAACAGCCCTCCAGTTGAACACCGCCCTTTGCTAAAGAGCTTTGAAATGCAATAATAGAAAAGCCACCCACTCTCCTGTGTCATGTGAGGGATCTCCACTGTGATCCAGATACAGGGCCCAGAATATGCACAGGCCCACCTGTCTACCTGGGGAAGCTAGTGAGCTCAGTATTCAAATGAGCCCTTGGTCTTATCTCCTTCAGTTTGAGACACTCAGTGAAAGTAAACTGCGTATTACAGACAAGAAGAGACTGTCTGGTATTCATTAATTTATATGGTGTCTTATGACAGCAGTGTATGCAGGTAGTATTATAATAATATTATTAACTAAGGCTATTGAGTGTCCTATACTAAGAGGTCTGAACAGCTTGCTTCACATACTGATACCAATGACCTTGGGCGGTCAAATGACCCCTTTGATATAGAGTAAGGGTAAATTCAGTTAGGTCCATTTCCCGGTCCGTCTCAGATTATTCTGCATGTCTCCTGAATTATTGCTGTCCTATACAGAGCATGGGCAAATTATTCCACTGAAAGATAACCCAGCAGCTGTGCGCATCAGAATGTTATGTAATCAGGACTTAACCGTGTGTGTGTGTGTGTGTGAGAGACAGAGAGAGCGAGAGCGAGAGCGAGAGAGAGAGAGAGAGAGAGAGAGAGAGAGAGAGATGGCCATATGGTTGATGCGAGAGCGAGGGAGCAAAGTGGCCAAGAGCTCAGTGACCATGCGGCAGGAGACTTATCCATATTGATGTTGTGTACACCTTACCGCACTGTTGACTTAATTGATACTATGAAATGCTTGAGGACTATATGTGTCCTGGACAATATTCAGAGTTCTCTATTTTATGCATCAACAGATAATTAGGCAGTGAGGGCTAAACCATAAGCCCACAGTAAGTTTTATATCAAAGGTCATGCTAGCTGCCTAGTTAATGCTTTTGTGTGCTCGTTCAGTAGAGGGGCAGTATGCTTGGAGTGAGCAACACAAACAAGCACTTACTGAAACAGCATGTTCTGTACACTGTTGTGCAGAAGTAAGCAGCCGGCCAGCTAACCATGTGTCATGCTGTGGCTCTGTGCAGTAATGGACACACTTTTACAAAATGGGATTCAAACTGGCCAGGAAAGCTTTTTGACATTACACAACAATAACACGTGGAGCAAGTGATGTTCTGGCTGTGACTGCTAACAGTTTACAATAAGTCGTTACATTACATTGCATTGCGTTACATTATGTCATTTAGCAGATGCTTTTATCCAAAGCGACTAACAATATGTACATTTTAAACGTACCATATATCACAGCATCAGCTGAGCCTTCAGTAGGAATTAAGTAGCATTCGTAGAATCAGAGTTTTTATTAAATGTTATATAATCCTGCCCGTCTCAGGTGGTGCTGACTTTCTTGTGGAAGGAACCAACAACATGGGGGAAGCGAATGTTGGTTTATCAAAGTACCATCTGTGCCAAATTTAGAAGAATCTTTTGGACCATTTGCATTTACATTCTATCTTAACTGCAACAACTTACAATGAGTGCAAAAATATAATACGTTTAAATGACTAGATCACAAAATAATGTATGCCATCACTTGTAAGAGTGCAAGGGTCAGAGCCATAATGGCACCTGACAATATTCTTCTGACTACAGATTGATCATGTAACAGAGAAGTGCTAGGAAACGTCTGGGACTTTTTCCCCCAGTAACAAATAGTTACTGTATTTTATCCATCTGGACCATGGAATCAGGTTTCACAATACCAATTGGCCGTATTACCATGGTGGGAGATGCGCTCCATAGACCACTATTGAAATTTCTGACTGGGACGAAAGTCTGCTAATTATCCAACTAACGTTAGCCAACACAGGTTAACCTGCACTGGGTAGCCGAGTGCCGCCCAAACAGCTTAGATTGAAAATAATATTGGGCCAACCTGATTGATATGCTAGCGGCACACACTGTTGGCTGCCGTTAGTCGTGTCACAATAAGTAATTGAAAGTCAAATTACCTGGTCTGGGGACGCCCTTTTTACTAGGGTGGGAACTTTTTACTGGTGAGCTGACAGCACACGAGTGACACTGGCTGCTGCACCCTCTTTGATCATATAATCAAGCAGGTGTTATAGTATCAGTACTGTGGTTGTTTGGTTGTAGTCTCAACATCATTTCAACTGTTTTTCGCCGCCAGAGGGGAAAACAAAAGCAGAGAGATTGGGGAAATCCCGGATTTCAGCGTTAAGAGAGGTAGAAGTGGTTTTCATGAGAGAAATGAACGTGAGAAGAAGGGATCAGGTCGCAGAGGGTTGTTGGGGATTGAACAATTTGGCCTTTTGCTTCAGGGCACTCACGGTCTTGTTTAGCTACTCAACCTCTATATACAGAGGGTCCACAGAGCGCAGAGTTGTTCATCGGTGCCATACACAGAGACGCCAGAACTGATCAAGGCCGGATAGTTAGGAATTGATGGTCAAATGCCAAGGATGGAAATGTTCCATGCCACAGGAGTGGCAGCTCTGTGGCTGCAGCTGGCTGATGGAGAGGCCTCATCAGCAGGTCAGGGGGGAGTGTAAGGAGGACAGCTTTACACTGTTGGGTAGAGAATCTTCAGCACAACACTGTGTGTCAGAAGGCTGCCGTATGCACACAAGGTATGACACACACATACACATATAGTTATTTGCATACATACAGAATATTCAAAAACACAAACTCCCTCGTTCTCGTTATGAGCCAACCTGGAGATGCAGTATTTCCCTAGGTGTCTGGCCCAGTAAGAGCAATGTAAGATAAATATAGACAGACAGGGAAATAACTCATCCAGAGGCAATGTACTCAAATCTATGTTTACAGCTTGCCAAGTGTGATCATTGTAGCGGTGAAAAGTGCAGCACTGTGCTATACATGCCTAGTTTCATCTGAGACCCACCTCACTGCAGCACTCTTGTCAACAGTGGACAAATAAAATAAAATAAAACTCTGTGTTGGGTGAGTCCATATAAAACTCCCTGAATTGAATCTGCTGCTGGGTTGCAAAATCAATAGTTTTTCACCGCTGCAAATTCAAATGTCCAGCGACAGAGAAAGGAAACGAAAGGTTATTATAACAGCTGCCCCGCTTTACACTATAGCTCGGTGTACTGGCGCATGCTGCCACGATTGGGCCATAAATTCACTAATACCCGGGGCCAATTATGGCTAATGCGTCGGGACTAATATAAATGACGATTAACAGCCCATGCTGGTCCCGACCACCAGGAGCCATCAAGACCCCTCGTCCTAAGACAGAGGGAGTTGAGAAAAGCAGGGCGGGAGAGTGGGACGAGAAGAGACGAGCGGAGCAGGCATGGTAAAGGGATGGAAGGGGAGGAGGGACATTTAGGCGGGTTAAAGGCAGGATAGGAGGAAGATGGGAGGTGAGCCACGTGAGCAGGGAGCTTCAGATAAAGAGAAGAATGTAATTTGTAACAGCACTCATCCAAGGTCAAGGTTGGGTGACTACAAATGAAACTTTCCCCCTGAAAGTACCCTTACCTAATGGCTGCTTTCATACAGTCGATCCGGTAACATCTCTGTATTAATTCAGATCTGTGAAGTGTCAAGTTAGTACAAAGAGTCTGCCAGAGAAACTCTTATTGACATTTCCCCCACATGGATTCCCACGGTCCAAACATGGCTCTATATTTCACCCAGACCCCAAAATAAAAAGATGGTTAATCAGAGCAGCAGTGATGTGTGATGAGCAGCCAGGCTCCGATTCACCAATAACCTGGATTCTCTAGGAAAATGTTCCTGTCTCCATTTCCTCCCTCCCTATAAAATTGTTTACCATCCCACGTAGCCCATTTTCTCCTCACACCTCCCTTTTCTGCACACCCCTCTGCTCGTAAACGTCCTCTTCACACCTCCCTTCCCATACAGCCCAGCTAGCTGTTTGTTATAGGGACCAGTGGATACAGACCAACGTCTCGCGAGTATCTGGATCTGATAGGTGGAAAAGGAGGAGGGATGAATTCAAAGAAGGATGTAGTGAAAGAGCGAGTGTGTGTGTGTGGAGAGAGAGAGAGAGAGAGAGAGAGAGAGAATGGCCATCCCAAGGACACTGCACTGAGGTTATTTTATTGATCGCGCCGCCATTGAGGGGACACGTGTGCAGCGCCATGTAGTT
>OMOT01077427.1:0-18385 GCA_900312575.1 Acanthochaenus luetkenii
AATTGTGGTATTACAAGTTAACTGAATCACTGATAACCGACATGTACCGAGCGGTGAGCTCGCGAATGGTATCGGTGTTGAATAACTACCTGACTTATCGAGCCTGAACTCTTCGTCACCTTGTCACAGGGTTTCTTGTGTTTCATCTCTGTGCTTAGTTCAGCTCTCACGCTTAAACTGAGAGGCGACCCCGGTAATGATCCTTCCGCAGGTTCACCTACGGAAACCTTGTTACGACTTTTACTTCCTCTAGATAGTCAAGTTTGATCGTCTTCTCTGCGCTCCGCCAGGACTGTTGCCGACCCCGGCGGGGCCGATCCGAGGACCTCACTAAACCATCCAATCGGTAGTAGCGACGGGCGGTGTGTACTTTTTCTAACACTGAGGTAACTGCGCATGCGCAAACGGCATATAAATAAATATATGTTTTGCATTTTTGTAGTAGGTAGATCATTTTGACTTGGTCATTTTATAAGTAGCTCGCATGCTGAAAAAGTGTGAGCACCCCTGCCTTAGACATTCAAAGTCCTTCAGCCGCTCTCTGAAAACGGTTCACCTTCTTCTCTGCTAGTGAAGCCACATCATCACCAACTGTTTCAGCTGCCACAGCGACTAAGTTACATCACAGACAACGTTACTAAAATATGCCGTAATCGTTCGCTTAATCTTTTTAGCTTTCGATAACGCTAGCTAGCCGCGAAATGGAGTGATTGAAGGCTAGTCTCAACCGATCTAGAATCAGCATTAAAGGTAAGAACCTCAAACTCACGTTTGATTGGTTAGAATGGTCACCGTCACAAGAATGTACAGAGAAAGGGACGTTCAAGTGAAGAAGAAAAAAACGGTCGCACCGGAACAATTATTTACACTCGCACAGATGCTCTCAATTATATTTTGAGGTCGCACAGACTACATTTCGGGAGCAAATGTGACCAAAACGGTCGCAATTTCGAGCCCTGTCTAGTGATCAGTTTTGGTCCCCTCCAGCCTTTCCTTTGTCTGTCTGTGTGTCTGTCTGTCTGTGAGTGAGGAGAGGCAATCACTGTTCATGTACAGCCTAATGATGATACTTCTCATGTGCACAGTACCGTATGCTGGAGATGTACACAACCACCTGTGCTGGAAATAAATGATTTCATAACTTTCTTTGGTGTCCTATTTTAGTATTATGGCCAAGACAGTGTAGTAATATTTGCTAACAATAGTATTGAGTCCACAACTATACACATGACACAGATTACTAAAAGGCTATTCTTCATAAGCCTTTTCTGGCTCTGAAATGTTACCTATATATATATATAAAGCTGTCCAGAGGTCAAAGATACATGAACAAAAGGACATGACTGGCATGCATTTAATGATGATCAAAGATGTAGTGGAGGGTAAACCCACATAAAATCACTTTATCCACCTTTTTAGGCAGACATGAATCTTTGGGACCTAAATGTATTGTGTCCATCATAGTAATATAAACGGATACAACTTTATTGCCCAACCTAGGCAACAAAAACATGTTTAAAAACAATAGGCTACAGTCAAATCGCAGATGACGATCAGTGCAAAACAGTACAGTACATGAGAATCACAGACGACAGCGACCGGCTTTGTTGAGCAGGATGACAGCACTTCACTAGGCTGAAGCTCAGACCCCAGGGGAGCATCAGCATCTCGCACACACTGGGTGAATGGGGTGGCAGAGCCTTCCTGTGTACAGCTGTTTTATTGTATAGCTCACCCAGTTGCTTCTGCAGAAGGCCAACTATCTTTCCACGTTTTAACAATCCTAGCTAATTTATTTTGTATTTATTTTCCTGATTGTGGTCAGGTTTTCACACTAAACCGAGATACTGACATAAACCCTCTCCAAAACATCTTGGCTACACTGGTGGCTGTGCGCCTTCTGGTGATCACCGACTGGAGACCATATTTCACCCACCTTTTTATTTACCACGCCGTCACTGTTGATGAATCAGTGTCCTATGTGCACGTCACCTTGTGGTCATGACCAAGAAAACAACTAATAACAACGATACTGGATAACCGAACAACCCTATTTAAACAAAACGACAACCGGAAATTAAAGTATGCACACTAAATATGTAACATTGCAGAGGCTCTGGCCAACAGTCAGCAGACCATGTCATTTTCTAGATTAAACAGCATTGACGTCATCTGGCGTTTCCCAACAGAATCCAGGAAGTGGTCCGCTAGCTGTTGTGTTTGTTCGATTGGTCGCCAGTCTCCGGTCTCGTTCGATTGCATTTGTCGTTGTTTTTCTTCCGCGGGCCGAAATGGCAACTTTTATTTCAGTCCCGTTAAAGAAGTCGTCTGAAGTGGATCTGGTGAAACCACTGTCGAAATTTGTCACGGCGACATATCCAGCAAGCGAGGAGCAAGCGGGGTACATCCATGCCGTGGAGGAGTTAAACAAGCTCCGAAAGAACGCGCTGGGGAGGCCGCTGGACAAACACGAGAGCTCGCTGGAGATCCTGCTGAGGTTGGATGTCCTCCACGTCTAACGCGGTTCAGCTAACGTTAGCTAGCGTGTTGCTCACTCGAACTAGCCACATTCTCACCGTCATTGCTATGTCGCTGACGCACCCAGACGTGTTAGCTTAGCTAGCTAGTTGCTAACATATTTAGCTAAAGTTAGTCAAGCCAACCTGCCTGAAATCAAATGTTGACATTTGAGCTGAAGAAAGATCGTACATAGGGCCAATGACCATTCCGCTGTACATGGGTTTATCTAGGCATATGTATTATATTAATCTGAATGTAAGTTAATATTGGTTTGACAGTGCGATACTTAACGTCTCAAGGGCCCCATCGGAAATGGACCGACTTGCCTCGGTCTAATGGTTTGCTCCGGTTACGCTGTTGTTGTCGTCCTGTCATGGTCGCTGTTATTTTCTTTTTGTCAATGTTTTTGTAACGTTTTAACCTTTTTTGTGTAACGAATGAATGAAACTGAAGCTAACGCTAGCCTTTTCCCGGAAGCATTTTCCACCATAATAACTGAGTCATAATGTGTTGATACCATTGACTACTTAACTAACTTTATCTTTCTTTAACTGAACTGCCAGCTACGTTTGTACGCTGTAACTCCAAATATTGGCGAGATATCTTCAATAGTTGCTCCGTTGATGAAAACGTAATAATCCAAAAGACCGCCATGGTTGTTATTGGTTCAGGAGTGGTTTTGTTATTTAAATATATTGGTCCGTACTGGTGTCCATGGTGACATCTATCTTAACAGAAGCTCCAGGACCTGTAGAATTTTTCATATTTAAAAAAATAAAGACCACCTGCCATATTAAAAAATGCATGGCATCTAATCCTACATCAATTTCACCACATGCAGTACCATTTAATTATAATGGAGGGAAGAAGGATGAAATTGATGTAAGATTAGATGCCATGCATTTTTGAATATGGCAGGTGGTCTTTATTTTTTTAAATATGAAAGATTCTACAGGTCCTGGGGCCTCACTTATCAAGCATCTTAGAATAGGAGTACTGATCTAGGATTAGTGGGTAAGTCACATGACCTTATTCTGTTCGCTGTGACTTAAAAGCCAATCTGGTCCCAGATCAGCACTCCTATTCTAAGATGCTTGATAAGTGAGGCCCCTGGAGCTTCTGTTAAGATAGATGTCATCATGAACACCAGTACGTACCACGATGCACCACCACCTTTCCAATGAAAAAAACAAATTAACCTTTTGAATGCACTTCACTTATGATTATCTGCTTGTATATGCTCACATATCATATGACATATTTAGTGTTTATAAACACGTTTATACAGTTTAAATCATTTTTTATCATGAAAAAACTGGTTTAAGCAGGTGTTTCCAAGCTTTTGACTGGTACTGTAAATACACAGCATTTTTGTGTCGCGTATCATACATACATTTAATCTGCACAATAACACATCATGGTGGTGAATAAAAACAGTGGTCAGAGCAGTTTGTAAGTGAAAAATATTTGTATTGATAAGAGTATAGTACAGTGCAAGTGTTAAAAATGGTGCCTGTTGCTTTAAGAGTGTTTCATTCTGGGTAGTGAGCGCAGCCATGTTTTCCCGTGTGTTTTTCGACATGCAGAGAAAGTCTGTGTTTAGCGGTTGCGGTCGGTAGAGCTAATGAAGCCAGAGAGCCCAGTGATGTACCATGCTTTACACTTTCCTTATACTATTGGTGTTCTTTACACTACTGTCACGGAAGTAATAAATGTCCTGCCAAGACAGAGATGTGTTTTGACTCCTGATATCCAGAAAATAACCGGATGATAGACGGTTAGATGTTGTCACTCTGGCCAGCTCTGGACGCCGTGCAGAAAAATAATAACCCGGGCGGCTCTCCTCTCTTCCACTCTGCTAAATACATGCGCCGGTATTTTTCCGCACCAGCTCGTGTCTCTGAAGATTGGAATTCACTTGTGAATGTATATAAAGGGATGTATTTATTTATAATCAACACACACAATTAGTATTGAAAGTTTAGTTTCGCCACCCGCCAAAGTGTCGGGTGGGTTCTAAAACGTACACGCCAAATGAGAAATCTACCCGCATTTGGCGCTTGGCTGGTGTTAATTTTGGATCCTGGTTCCAACTCCTCAACACCCTCAGACATAGTTACACAACACCAGTGAGAAGATCCCACCACAGCCAGTTCTCCTTTGGGGCACCATCATCAACACCCCACTGATCAGGCAGCTAGTGCCAGTGTGCAGGGAAACTGAACCGGAGAGTTTTTCATATCAACAGACACTGTCGGCTAGCTATAGATCTCCATGATAAAGTGTGTGTGTGTCAGAGGCAAGTAGAGGGATGGGGGCATAGGCTATAGGCTAGGCCTATATGACATGGCTGTGGCCATATAACACATAACATAGTATATATAAAACGCCTAATAAAAGGAGGAGAAGAGTGCGGTGTTGACCACTTTGCATAGAGGAACTATGGCGAAAGTGGGCTTTAGATTTGTTAAACAAAGTTCCTCTTTGTATCCCATGCTCTGTAGACCCTGCCCAGTTTTTATTACTTGCTGGCTTGCTAATATATCATTGTACAGACATGGACTATACATTTATTGAATGACAAAACCCTAATGGAAAAAGGTTCCAGTGCTCTTTACTATCAGTTGACCTGGTCCTTATCCATAATGTCACATAAGAAAACGTTACTATGGTTGTGTGACTTTTTATCAAACGTATTGTATTCAGAGAGGACGTGAGCAAGACAAACTTTGCTCTCTTTCTCTCTCTTCGGTCTCTGTGACTCATGAGTTATTCTGCTCATAGGGATTGCCCAAATGACGTGAATAGCCAACTATGCACTAGGAGAGGGATGGCCCTGCGATTTTCTCCACCATAAGCCACTTTCTTGCCACAGTGCTTAGTGGAATTGTCTGGCCAGTGCCAAGATTAGCCTCCGACTTGGATCTTGAAAGATAATAGTGTTAGCTTTGCCTTTAGCACTGTTGCTATAAGGTATGGGCCTGCGGGCTGGAGGATGTGAGCTCGGTAGCACTCTTGGCTGTGGAGGGAAGAGGTGGAAGTTAGCATAGCTGTGCTACAGAGTGGGCTGTCATTGTTGAATGTTAGCATTGTAGCTCATTGGCTCTCTCCTCATGTCCTCTGTTAGCCATGGCGACGGGCCCTATCCCTTTCACAGCTGAGCGGACAGACGGCTATTGTGTCACCATGGTGACCATTGTTTGGTCTGGGACGTTTTGTTACTCCCTTCAGTTTACCAGAAGACGTACTTCATCTCGACTTTCCTCTGTGCACAACGTGTGTGTGCGTCCATGTATCCCTGAATGGGAAACCTAAGGATGACAAGTTCAGCTGTAAATGGGCAATTCTCTAAACAAAGCCAGTCTTTGTTTATGTTGATACACCAGTCTCCACACTCTCCAGGTGCAGGAAAAGTAGGATTGATAAACTGGAAATAGGGGATTCCCTGACTTGACCCTCTGCATGTTGTCATTCCTAATAATGTGTTCCACATCACTAGCACGGATACTGATAAGGGGAAGAGCTGAGCAGCAATCACTGTTTTCGTGACACTGTGGATGTGCGCCTGGGCGGGAACTCTACCTCCTGAGTTACTGCCGCCTCAGTTATGGCACACTACCCCTCTGCCCAATTTCAATGACTAGTCATTCTGTATTGTTTTTCACTGGCATAACTTTTATATTAATAATAAGAATGATCATGTTTGCTGTAGAACTAGGGGTGATTTTGGTTCTGAGATCCAGGTTCATTACAGGGCCAATTCCAAGATCTGTTCCATTGGGTGTTACATAAAAATGTCACGATACATGGAATTTGTGCTGTAATTACAATTGTCATCGTTATATTCTGGGGGTGGGGGGGCTAAGCAAGACCATTTTTTATTGTACTTATAGTTTCCTCAATGAGTGTGTGTGTGTGGGGGGGTATGTCACATGGAAACCAACCAGAGCAACAGATTTTGGGTCTAAACGCATTGTTTTATCAAAAACTAAATCTTAATTATGTTCTTTCTTTCTCTATGCAGATACTATGACCAACTGTGTGCTGTAGAGCCCAAGTTTCCCTTCTCTGAAAACCAGGTAATTGATTAGATAGCAGATGTATGTTACACTTGATAAGCAGAAAAATAACTTCAACACAAAGCCTATCTCTGTTTCTACAGCTCTGCTTAACCTTCACATGGAAAGATGCCTTTGATAAAGGATCGCTGTTTGGTGGCTCAGTCAAGCTCGGTAAGTGCAACCCTCTTATTAAGTGTGTTTGTGTCTGTGCAAGAACATGTGTGCATGCAAGTGTGTGCACACAGCTTCAGGCGCAGTTAGCTTCTTAAGAAGGAAGCCTATTGCAAGAGATGCATTCACTGCCCTCCCCTTGGGCACATACCTGTTTCTTTTTTGTCTCTCTGTCTCCCTCCCTCTCTCTGACATGTGCACCCACACACCCAATCAGACACAAGGAAGTAGTGTTACTGTGCGTTCTAACACTAAATAGGTCATTTAGTATGCCAGCCCCATACCTTATTCCCATTTTACTCTGCACTCAGGACTGACTGGTTATGTCTTAATGGGGTTTGAAGAACATTAGCTATTGATGAGTGTGTGTGTGTGTTGTGCTGGTGGGCAGAAGAAGTGGTTCAAAGACCAAATGAAGACCACACTGAAAAGATGCCAGATCAACCCCTCTTCGTTGGAGGAACTTGCTTCCTGCTGCACCCTCTGGCGCTCTCGCTGCTCACAGGAAATGACGTGTATGGAAAACCAGCGTGCACAACACCGTGTAGCTAAGCGTGAAAAGAGCGACACTGGTTGATGTTACTGTAGCTACCGTTAGCTAGCGAACGTCAGCTAACCGCTAGCGAACATAAAGAGCGACCTGTAATTCAACACAGAGAAAATGAAGCCTGGTGACGATTCTAAATGTGTTTTATTGTATTGAGTGGTAGAAGTAAAGAGTGTTTGAGCTACTTACTGGAGGTCAGACACCAACGACAGACTGTCAGATTCACACACACACTGTACCTGCGTCATGAGGGGGGGCAGTGGGATCAAACCATTGTGAGACAAAGGGCGGGGGGGTCACACTCTTTAGAAACTTAACAACGTGCTGTTAAGTTTCTATAATAATCACAAGTGCTGCCATTGCATGTTATTAATAATATTTAAATGACAGTTATGTTTACAGTGATATATTGGGGGGGAGAAATATAATTTGTCCCAGGATGGGGGGGGGCTATGACTGTACCACGTGTGTGTGTAAGAGCGGAGCACAGCCCCGCCCGTCGTGCAGAAAGAGAGATAGAGAAAGCCGCAAACTAGATTCTGTTCGGGACGTTTAATTCCTCAAAAATTTGCCACATTATAAATCTCACTCCATAATATTTTGAGTACCTACCGATAGCAGAACCGATAACGTCGGATCTTATCGATACTCCGGTGTTTACTAATTTAGAACCGGTTCTAAGCGGTTTTGGGGGGCATCCCTAAACATAAGTATGTGTCAATTTACGGGCAAAGTAAAAATGCCCTTGAAAGTTCAGAAATTATCCATGAAATTTAAAACGAGAGGGCAAAAACGTGCCTCGTTACTTAGGAGTGCCTTTTCACCCTGTTCAGTTTTTTCCTTTTTTATTAAGTTCATTCGTGAATCTGACTAGTGTCCCCCGTGGGCCACCGTAGTTGATTCGTGGGAGCCTATGACTGGGATTCTTTCCAGTGCATTCTGGGCGAGAAAAATGGAGCAGGTTTTGACTCGTAAAACAACTGAGCACGCAGCATGAAACGGTAGAACATTTTGGTAGGAGAAAATGCCAACCCCACACAAGCCATTACGTCAGAAATAAGAAATAAAATGACCAATATCGTACAAAACGCAGCAGTCGAGGGATGGATGGTGGGTTGGTTGGGGAAGGAGAGTGGGGAAAATGTCAGCCTCTCTTTTGTAAGGCCTGCAGTGGGAAAGAAGTTAAAACAAACCTTAACGGCACATATTGTGTTTATTTGCCAATTTGCAATGCAGATGTATTATTTTGTACGATCGTTAAATAGATTAGCAAACTGACTAAACAAACTTTTTTGTTTCTTACTCTGATGTGTGTTTGTGTGTTGCAGCTTTGGCCAGTCTGGGCTATGAGAAGACCTGTGTGTTGTTCAATGCAGCAGCGCTGGCCAGTCAGATCGCCTCAGAGCAGAACCTGGACAGCAACGAGGGACTGAAGGCTGCAGCCAAATACTACCAGGTAGGTCTATGATTACCTGGTGATTTACTATCAGGTAGGCGTACAACAACGTAGTTAGTCAGTCTTATACTTATCCATTCTCCCTAAGTGGTGTCAGATACTACTGTGTTTACACAAATGTTGTATAAAGATATGTCTTCATGCTCAGCTATTAGAGATGTGCAGTAATGACTGGTAGGACCGTTTTTTGTTTTTGTTTTGCAGTCCAATACAAAACCACTATTTTGGCTTATCATTTGAATTTCATAAGTGGCAATAGTGCATATTCGCCATCTCTCTTATATCTTTTTATTTGTCTCTATTTTTCTCTGTCTCTCTATCTTGCTTCTCTCTTTCTATCCGTCTGTCTGTCTTTTAATATTTCTCTATATAGCTGGCCAGTGGAGCATTCGGCCACATCAAGGACACGGTGCTGTCAGCGCTGAACAGAGAGCCCACCATGGACATCTCCCCCGAGACTATGGGCACCCTCAGCCACATCATGCTGGCCCAGGCCCAGGAGGTCTTCTTCCTCAAAGCCACCTCAGGTACACACAGGACAGACGTACTGACAACCTTGTACAAGCGGACAAAATGTGCCCTTTCACACTCGAGCTAAACATTGACACCAGTCTCTATGGATGTCAGAAATCTACTGGTCACCCAGAGATCAAGGAAGCAGAGTACTTTGAATTAATAGCATCTTTAATGTGCGCATTCATATGTCGTTTTTCCCCAAAGATTTGTTTCTAGGTATGGGGATGGGCAATTTTGGTCCAGGGTCCACATCTATACCTAGCTGCTGCCCCATTTCTGGCTCCAGAGCTGTTCCAGTTCCTAAGCACAACACATCTGATCATATTATGATATAAGCTCTCATGTTAAACATTAGACCTATATTTGTCTTGTGAGGGGGCAGTAATAATAAATGCTTTATATACATTTTCACACTTTACTAGACACAAGGACCATTTCAGTAGGTGGATGTAGTTGCACTGCTATGAAATTTATGTAAGGAAAATACTACAGTGCACAAGGGAGAGCAGCCAAACACTGCTTTGAAAAACACGGCGAGAGGTTCCACTATTACGCAACATGAATGCATGGCCAAACCTCAGTAATCGGTTAGCAAAGTGAAGATGGTCTGATGAACTTGTAGTTTTGATACCACAACACAACTGGTGATCCACAGTTTGATATGCAGACTTTGCTGGGTGCACGGTTTTAAAAGTGGCTTGTTTACCTTATAGATAAGATGAAAGATGCTGTCATCGCTAAGCTGGCCAATCAGGCAGCAGATTTCTATGGCGACGCCTTCAAGCAATGCCAGTACAAAGAGAACCTTCCCAAGGTATGTGTAGGACACACACACAAACAGTTGTGGTCAAAAGTTTACATTTTTTCTACAACTCTGTTTTTCTGTGATGGAATGATTGGAACACGCACGTCTTTGTCTCAAAAACATTCATGCATTTTGGTTCTTTAATAAATGTATTATAGGTCTTCAGGAAATATGACAATCTGCTGGGTCAAAAATATACATACAGCAACTTGAATTATCAAGTCTTGTTGATGTAGAAAGTTGTGGCAATCAAATTAGCTTTGTGGCCTCTTAACTACAGCTGGTGACTTCTCTGAGCTCGTTTGATACACTCATTCGACTCGGACACAAACACTACAATGGGAAAGTCTAAGGAGCTCAGCACGGATCTGAAAATGTGGATCATTGACTTGAACAAGTCAGGAAAGTCACATGGAGCCATTTCAAAGCCGCTACAGGTCCCAAGATCAACTGTGCAAACAATTGCTTGTAAGGGCATGGCATAGTTGTGTCACTGCCACCATCAGGAGGAAAACACAAGCTAAGAATTAAATGGAATTATTCCGGAAAACCACAAATCATCAGCCAGAAGGTTGGGTCTTGGACGCAGGTGGGTGTTCCAACAGGACAATGACCCCAAACACACATCAAAAGTGGTAAAGGTAAGGTTTTAGAATGGCCTTCCCAAAGTCCTGACTTAAACCCCATCGAGAACATGTGGACTGTGCTGAAGAAACAAGTCGGTGTCAGAAAGCCAACTAATTTAGTTTAACTGCACCAATTCTGTCGAGGAGCGGTCAAAGATTCAACCAGAAGCTTGACACAAGCTTGTGGATGGTTACCAAAAGCACCTAATTGAGGTGAAAATGGCCAAGGAACATTTAAATATTAGCATTGCTTTATGTATATTTTTGACCCAGCAGATTTGGTCACGTTTTCAGAAGACTCTTAATAAATTCAGAAAATAACCAAAATGAATGAATGCCATGATAAACATGTTCTTTACAAGTGTATGTAAACGTTTGACCAAAACTACATACATGTGCATACTCGCCTAGAAAGAGAGAAAGTGCTTGGCTTTACGATATATACAAACGCATTCATAGTGTAGTGAAGATACATATAGAGTTTGGATTTTGTATGGTTGTGTGTCCCGTTGTGTGTACTGAATGTGTGTATTTGTGTTAAATAGATTTGAAGAATGGTACTCATGGTGTGGGACTGTCCAAATTACAACTTCTCTCTGTCCTCATTGGTCCATTTCCTTTTTCTTTTATTCTGATTGGTTTGTTACTATTAAACTGCATTTTGATTGGATCTTTCTCACCGTTCTGATTGGTCTCTTATCTAATAATGGGATTCTGAAAAGCGTACTAAAATCTGTCTTGCACCATACCAGATAAACACACACACACACACGCACACCTTACCTCCAGTTTAAATGTACATAAGGAATATTTTTGAGATTGATTAAAACAAAGTAAAGTGACAAATATGAAATAACCAGTGACAAATCACAGCCTAGGCTATATGAACAAAGTTTCAAATGTAGCTACAGTGTCAGAAGTACTTGCACTTCTGTTCCTGTGTTGTCATCAAATGTTCTGTATAATAAAGCTGCATGTGGCATCTCTCACGTAGTTACCTTCACTCGCCAGTCACTCACAACAACTCTTCCCACATTAGTTTGTATTTTCTCATTTACTTATGAAGTTGTTACGCTGTGTGTAGACACAGGAAACGATGCAAGGAAAGGAATCCATATCAGGATCATTGGAGGAGCAGCCTCTGTGTCCCCTCTGAATACCTGAAATCAAACTGATATACATGCTGTCTCTCACACACACACACACACACACATACACAGATGGCTATGAAACGTTTGATGAAGGTTTAGCGGATGTTGCTGAAAGGTTAAACACTCATGGCCTGTTCTGTTCTCTCTCTCTCGTTGTCTTCCTTCCTTTCTGCATCCCTTGTGGTGGCGGCGGCGGCGGTGGTGGTGGTGGTGGTGGTGGTGTGTGTGTGTTTGTGTTTGCGCACTTCTGACTGCTTGTGCCTGTTCGTGATTGGCTTTTGTGACTTGACCTCGCTGGTGTGTGTCTGCTGTTTCGTGGTTTGCCTTGTCGTTGTGCGCGTGTGTGTGTGTGTGTGTGTATATATATCTGTTTGTGTGTGTCTGTGTGTTCTGTGGTTGCCTCTCCCTGGTCAGTATTTTTATTTTCAGGAAGTGCTGCCGGTGCTGGCGGCTAAGCACTGCATCATGCAGGCTAATGCTGAGCTGCACCAGAGCATCCTGGCCAAGCAGAAGAAACGCTTCGGAGAGGAGATAGCTCGCCTGCAGGTACAACAGGACAACATTTAAGCAGATGCTAGAACAGTTATGCGCAGGCAGCACATAGGGTTGGCAACAGCACAAGACTGTAGTCGAACAACCATACATACACGCAAGCAGCTATATTGGTTAGTAAGACTCTGACAGTACATACATTTGGTTAGTAAAAGACATTGACAGACAAGGTAAAAGACAGCATGCACAATTGGCAAGGTGGCAGCAGGGGTCATCTAATAATTAGTTCTCTGATATGAACTGGCATGGAGTTCCATTCCTGTGAGGCTTTAACTGAGGAGGCAAATTGACTATAAGCTTTTTCTGAATGGAATAATGCAGTCCCCACCTGTTACTCCCTTGTAATCTGACTCCCTGTAGTCTGTTCTTTGACTAACAAAACACCTGAATGGGGGAGGGGCCAAGCCATGTAGAATTTCATAGATAAGACATGTTTGTGTACTTAATCATGGTTTCCCAGCTCAGGAGGCTATATTTCCTTAAAATTGTGCAATGGTAGAAACTCTTGGGTTTCCTGTCGAGGGTCTTAAGCGTCTGCTTGTATAATGGCTTCATGGTAGAATTGTTTGTCTGAGACCAGCTTTTTAAACAGTAGGTCATGTGAGAAGTGATCATAGTGTTATTATATTATCATAGTGTTCAGTTGACATACAATTCCTCATCAATATGAAATCAAACAGATTAAACATTACTCTGTCCACCACATCTTTTACTTGAGGTCTGAAGGTGTTCCTTTTTCCCCACCCTCCCTCTATCTCACCGTTGCTTTGTCACTCTAGCACGCAGCAGAGCTGGTGAAGACAGTGGCGTCTCGTTACGACGAGTATGTGAGCGTTAAGGACTTGAACGACAAGATCAACCGGGCCCTGACTGCAGCCAAGAAAGACAATGACTTCATCTACCACGACCGCGTGCCCGAGGTCAAGGACCTGGAGCATATCGGCAAGGCAACGCTGGTCAAGGCCACCGCCATCACACCCCCACTCAGCCAGAAGTTCATAGGTGGGATACTTGGACGTGTCCCGATTCCCCCCCCAAGGCAACGGTTGGGGGTTTAAATTGCACGTGATGGCATGCCATAGCCCTCCACAATTCTTGATCCAGATTAGATTAGAAAACGTTTATGTTGTCAGTGATGCCATTTGTTCTTCAGCATAAAGAAAACATATGTACAATCAACAGTCAACTCTCATTTCAGCAGAATTATCACATAAACAAACTATACTGAACAAGATTAAGTAGCATTGTATAATGACAGTAAAGTGCATGATGTGATAGTTTTTGTAAGGTGCATTACAATGGAGAGATTGTTGTTATGGTCCCACAGTCCGTTTAGCTCAGTGATGGCTGAAGGAATGAATACTGCTGTGTTCCAGAGATGTTGGAAAGTTGCGTACACTGTAAAACTCCAAACAGCGTTATGTTTAACACGTTAATCCTCATAATACATTTACGTAAAATTTTCAGCATCGCATGACCTTAAATCTGTCAGAACATATATGTGGCCAAAAAAAAAAAACATACTTCAAGAAAAAATTTTTTTTTTAAATGTACAGTAGCTAATGTGGTTTAGAGGGTGGAAGATGTCAGTGATGATCTTGTCTGCCACACACTCAGGCTTTTTTTTAACAGTGGTGTGTGCTTGTAACACTCGGTGCTTTTGTCTGCAGACTTATTTGAGAAGATGGTTCCAATGGCGGTGCAACAATCCATGCGCATTTACAGCCAGAGGAAGGCTGAGACTGTTAACAGACTAGTGGGAACTATGAGGGAGGCCACCAACCTCTGCAACGGGTATGGGCTGGGCTGTATGTGTGTGTGTATAGTCATGTGTGTCCATATGTCCCTGTATTGGCTGCTCTTTGTGCATGTCTGTTTATGTGTGTGTGTGTACAGGTGGTGTTTGTTTGTTTTCCTGTAAGCATGTCCATGGGTGGTTGTCTCCCTGCATAAATGTGTATATTACAAATTAATTTCATAGTGGCGTACCAATTACCAGTAATAGGGCTCACAGCAAGAAGGTCGTGGGTTCTAATCTCCACCCCGGTCCTTTCTTTGTGGAGTTTGCATGTTCTCCCCGTGTTAGCGGGGATTTACTTCCACAGTCCAAAGACATGCAGGTCAGGTGAACTGAAAACTCAAAATTGCCCATAGATGTGTTCGTGTGCAGTATGGTATATGATGTGTATGTTGTAGTATGTATATATGATGCAATGCAAAGCCCTTTGAGACATGCTTGTATAAAAGTGCTATATAAATAAACATTATTCGATTAGATTACTTGAACTATTAGTGTAGTTCCTAAATAAACAGTCATGCACTAGGTCCTTGGTGTTTTTAGTAAAATTAACCCTTGGAAGCTTTTGAAATTGTAATAGTTAGATTTAAAAAAATCATATATCACATATATATATATATGTATATATAGCCAACATTGTCAATGTCCGTTAACATTTTCAGGTCGGTACTCAAAATGATCTTTGTGAATACTACTTTGTCAAAACAGGTCATCGTACCTTTAAGGAATTGTACTAATAGATGTTTGTCTGTCCGTCAGGGTGTTGGCGTCCCTGAACCTGCCAGCAGCTCTGGAGGACCTATCAGGAGACTCTATGCCACAATCCATTGCTGAGAAGGCCAGAGCCATCGTGGAGCAAGGAGGACTACAGAGCATCGAGCAGCTGATCAGAGACTTGCCTGAACTATTGACCCGCAACAGAGAGATCCTGGACGAGGTACATGGTAGATAGACAGACAGAAATACACACATGCGCGTTTGTATTACTACACTTTGTAGGTCCCTTAAATTGCTGTAACCTTCACCCATACCTGGCTTACTATAACCTCTCAGCCTACTGCTAATCCTAAACCCACTTAAAACTAGAAGGCAAACCTCCACCAACACTGCACAATTCTCAAACTTGCAAAGCTGTATCCTCCCTAACGGTTTAAGTTTGTTTATCGTTTGTCTTCCAGGTTTGATGTTCTGACCAAATAGAATGTGAATGCATTGCTGTTTAGCAGGCAACTTGGAAATCCCTGATGTCAGACTTTACCACTAGCAGCATAATAGTTATGGCAAAAAAAAACTATAATCATCTAACGGCAGAAATCCCAGATCCGGATCACCAGCAAAATATAATGAACCGATTCTTGGACCAAGGGCTATCTGACCACCACGTTTAGGGCTGTTTGATATGCCGATATATATCGTGGGACGATAGAAAAAGGTCTATCGGTAGATATTTTTCTCTATCGTTTCTATTGCCATTGCCGCAAAAAAGCAGCAGAACTGCTTTACGGGCATATTTTACATCATTCCCGACCCTGCTTTATGTTCTCTACAGGTGGACTGGAATAACAAACGAATACGGAGGAGCGTGACACAGAACGAAACTCTGTTGCATCTTTGAACTGCCAGTTAAACAACAGCTTTCAGTCGTGCTAATTATTCCACTGATTTACAACCAGAAAAACCTTTTTATGCAATGGATCATCAGCTCTTATCACGAGCGTGGTTCTGCATGTAATCTGGACCGCATAGCTCTGCTATATTTGACCAAATGCTATGAGAATATAGTTATTTTGACTCAATGCAGGGAAAGTACCGTAAAGACACCATTAGACACGCAGCACAATATAAGCGGCTGGTTGGACCATGGTTTCACAAGAGACTTGACCGCGGTGTGAATAATTCGCTATGTTTTTGCCATCTTTAGTTGACTTCTTCCATAGATTAGTGAATTCTTATTACTTTAAATTCTCAAGTTCACAAATGAAAATGCACCTTTTTGACATTTTATGTTAATCTTATTTCAAATTTTTCTGGGAGGGAGGAATGGGAAATAAAAATAAGAACAGGCTATCAATTCATGTTTCACCAGCATATTTTGAATAAAACAATCAAATAGTTTTTTTTTAATGGGAAAAAATTAGGCATGTGGGCTGGGTTTTAAAAAATTCATAATTTCAGATTCAAATCGATCTTCATTTGAATGGGCCGAAATCGATGCATAAAATCTCAAGATCTATCTTTTAATATATGCTTTCCTGTGGATATGTGAAGTTTTAACCCCGTTAGTCTCACATGGCCTTTGGTTCTTTGCGCAACGAGGCCTGAGGCCACTTAACAGATTTATGCCATAATATAAATCGATTAAACCCAAATCGGTCCAATAATCCATAAGTAGCCTCCCCGCTAGCAGCAGGGCGACGGAGATGGAGCAAGGCGGCAGTTTTCCATTGCTTTTCGTTGTTGTTGCTAAACCTCTTACTTCAGTGACATAAACAGTACACATAAAAATGGCCGCCACTTGACCATCTTAGAACGTGGATTTGAATGTGGAAGTCCGTTCTATCCAATTGAAATTCTATGGTGTAATATAACGTCCTTCCAACTTAATTGGTGGAGGTAAAAAGCCCCAGCCAAATGTCCTCATTTCCCAAAAGGTAGTCAGTTTTGTCCTACAAAGCCAAAGAGTAGTAATTACAAATACTGAAGCTGAGAAAAATGTGTTGTTGGTACAGAAGAAGAATAGCTTTTCTAAATGTAATTTTTGTTGGTATGAAATCTAAACACCTAAAATAGTTACTGCTATGCTTTGGATGGCAGAATACTTAAGTGGAGAACTCCAAATATTCAACCTTTGTGTCTCTACTTTCCCTAAAAGTGTGAATTGTTAGTGTTTGTATGTCCTGTGCATACTCAATGTGTGTGTGTGTTTATCCATCAGTCTCTGAAGATGCTGGATGAGGAAGAGACAACAGACAGTGAGCTGAGAGTCAAGTTCATTCAGCGCTGGAACAGAACCCCCTCTGGCGACCTGTACAAGCCCCTCCGTGCAGGTACACACACACTGAACATGTCATACATGTTTGCTTTTTGCTGTGCCCATGTGTTCATGAAGTTTGTTTTCATCAGACTGTACTGTTAGGATCAATACTGCACACAGTTATGATCCATAAAAAACATTCAGTTTGCAAGTTAAACATTCCCTCTGCACCTCTTTTCTCACTGTCTCCTTTCCTCCCTCCTTCGCTTTCATTCTCAATCACCCTCTCCACCTCTTTCTCTCCTCCTCTCTCCATCCCTGCAGAGGGCGCCAACTTCCGCAGTGTGTTGGACAAGGCGGTGCAGGCGGACCAGGTGGTGAAGGAGCGCTACAACACCCACTGTGACATGATCGCCCTGCTGTGTAAACCAGAGAACGAGCTCATCGCTGCCATCCCTTCTGCCAACCCAGCCATGACACTGCAGGGCAGCGAGGTCTGTCTGACTGTCTGTGTTTGTATCTGTCTGTGTCTTAGGGCTGAGCCGAATGCCTTTTTTTTTACACTTCTAAGCTTCCTCTCCCCCAAAGATTTGTTTGAATAATAATCCCCCCGGCTCCGGTGTCTGCCCGGCCGACTGGCTGCCGGTAAGAGACGCTTTATTTTGGTCCGACCACATGGCTTTCCACATATAAGCCGTGTCGACAATAAACTTTCAGGCAATTCAAAACTCAATCGGTATAGAATAAACACTTATGTTGACAAACACCCAATAGCCTAAACCAGGGGTGCTCAATAGGTCGATCGCGATCTACCAGTCGATCGCAAAGGTAGTGTGGGTAGATCGCATGACATCAAAAAAATAAAAATAAAAAAAATATTCTGACTACTAATGCTACTTGTTCCTATTGAAGTGTTTCATGCTACTTGTTCCTATTGAAGTGTTTAGCTGATGAAAGACTGCTTTGTATAGCTGGTCTGACTGATGTTGATGAAAAATGTACTATAAGTCGCTTTGGACAAAAGCGTCTGCTAAATGATGTAATGTACGGTAATGTAATGTAGACGTCAGCCTATCATCCATCCCGTCACTTGATTGATATACAGGGCAGCCAGTCAGATTACATCTGACTTTTTCTGGCGAGTTGGGCACCCGGAGGCGCACGGCGAGGGACCAGGAGTGAAGCCCCCGCGCCGCGCTGAGGTGTAT
>OMOT01077444.1:0-10581 GCA_900312575.1 Acanthochaenus luetkenii
TGTTCATAGGAGAAAATGTCTCACTACACGCTCCCATGCTGATGTGTGTGTTCATTTGACTGTCAGGAGAGAAGTTTTGCTTCCCTTGGGGACGGTAACAGTGGAATCATTCGGTTACAACAACAACCTTCTGCTCAGTTGGGAAGAGTATTGTTATTGTTATTGGAAAACTGGTTAAACTGGTATCAGTGTAAACCTCTTGTCAAGTCTCTTCCAGACAGAACCAAAACACCGAATATTGTCAGATAGGAGGATAGAGAGTGAGCAGGTGAATTTGGGTTTGATACAACACTAGTGTTTTATCAAGTAGTGCAGTTTACCGTTCTGAGCATATGTATAATATGTTCCAATATTTTCAGGTTCATGTCTACTTAGTAGTGAATGTGATACTACACAGACCAGGAGCCCATTGCATTAAGTCATACATTTTTGTCATGCATGCTGTACACATCTGCATTTCTGCTGTATAAATATGGTTTACAACGAATTAACCTAAGGCAGACTGAACTAGGTTTGCTGTGTGTGTATATGATACAGCGTATACCGTTGAAGGGGGGGGGAAGTGTCTGATTTTAAAGATGAACTAAAATGAGCTAAAACAAATACTAATCAAAATAAAACGTGGAAAACACTGCTCAGTGTGAGAGTGGCTAGTTAAAGGTAGCCCCATAAGCTTTTATGAATGTATTGTTAAATAGGTGTACATTATTATGTGGAAGTTGAAAAAGTAATTGGAAATTTCATTGTGGCTTTAATTTATTTCAACTAAAAATTCTACATGCAGCCGATATGATTAGAGAATTGAAGACCCGTCTGAAAGCTTTGATCCTCCTTAAGCTCTATCCAGTTGGTCCTGGTTCTACGGCTGCAGGTTGCCATGGCTTATAATTATGTGGACATGGCTACATTGAAAACGGCAGCTTCACGCCTGAAAGCCGCCCGCCTCTTCCACAACAGAGCAGACATCTGAGTAGGCCGGTCCACCCTCTAGACAGGAGGACAGATTCACAGTGACACGGTGCTCTACCTGCACAGCCCCAGAGAGATGGAATTAGGCTTGTTTTTCTAGTATTTGAAGAGAAAAAGGACGCTCCTACTGTATGTACCACCTGTCCTGTGTGACCCAGCGTCTCACTACTTGCCCATGAATCCCTCCTTTTCCTCACCGCCACCCTCTGCACCTCCCTTTTCCCTCTCCTCCTCATCGCTTCCCCTCTTTCTCCACCCTCTTTGTTCTCTGCCTTTGCCCATCCGGCTTTTCCTCTACTCATCTTGCTCCCACACACACACACACACACACACACTTTTCTTACTTACCCCTTTGCACCCCTTCATTCACTCCTGTCCTTCCCCTCTTCCTTCTCTCTCTCCACATTTCTGTCACCCAAATAATGTCGGTGTCAGCCACCATCAAAGCCGCATGTTCAACCCTGACACATTCTTTTCTCTTCGGCCGTGCTGCGGGGCAATACTCGCTGCCTTTGCCCCGCAGTCGCACAATGCCAGGAGGGAGCCCGACAGACAGGCCTGCGAGCGCACAAATGCCCCCCAGAAAAGAAGCTGATTGTATTAGTGTTAACAAAGCGCCATAGCATGGCAGCGGCCATTCTTTTGGAAGCACAGTGAAACGGTGTAAGTGGGAGTGCATAGACCGAGAAGCAGGGGAGAGAATAATAGCAAGAATTTGACCTCTGTTCCTGCCTCCATTGTTGAGCAGACACTGGCATTATATTGCATTATGTTGCAGAGGAGCAGGGGCAGTGCATCAGCGAATATTCTGAGTTTCAGAAGTGAATTAGGTTTTCCCAAAAGTGCACGCACAGTTGTTTTGCTCCGCTTGTCATGTTCTCTTCCCCCCTCCACGTTCTGAAATCTGATTTGTGCGGGATCTTTTGTGAGTCATGGGGGGGGAGCGAAGAATAGCCTCGGTAATAAAGTATTGGCCCGACTGAATGTACTGCGGAATGCCATGAAAAAACTGAAGATTAACAAGAGTCACAAATTAAGGCCCTATATATTTTATATTGTTCTCTTGCATGTCATTACCCATTTATTACCAGTGAGGTCATGTCTAAAGCCCCAGAGGCTGGTTTGAAAATATCACATTTCGGAGTTCATCTCTTATAGGGAAAAACTATAGCCATTCATTGTGAATAGATGAACCCAGGGCTTTGTGTTGAATGTACAAAGCTACAAGGTCACTGCCTTTGTCCATATGTGGGCTAGGCAGATTGGAGAACTAAGCCAAACTAGACTAGGCTGCTGTTTGAACACCGCCAATGTGATACACTTCAGTCCACTGTCTATCATTGAACAAGAGGTAAGCCTATCATTTTAGTATCAAAAAAGTTATGCGTTATAAACATCAGATATGAGTTGAAACTCCTTTATATGTCTGTGACTTGGTGAATGAGTAATGTTCTGTAATGTGTTTTGTTTTTTTGGGACAGGAAGGACGGGGAGCAGAAAAGAGGTCAGGCTTCGGAGGACCAGCAGTCAGCTCTCTATACCAGGAGGAGACAATCAGGTATTTACATCAAAACTAGCACAAACATACATACTCAAACGTACACACACACACATACATGCATCAGAATTGGAATGAGAATGACTTTAATTGACAAGTACAGTAATTGCATAGGAATTTGTCCAAGTGACTTTGGTGCAGAGACATTCGGAAACGTAGAGTTTTACAATAGCTATTGACACACACGGCACGTTGTTGGCACTGTGCATGTGCCACACACACACACACACAGACACACACACACTTTGTTGAACTCTTTGTTCTTAGGAAGCATTTCCCAATTCATAAGGGTACTGGAACACATCCAGACACTTTCTACAAGTGTGAATCACCACTTATTTAATGCTTAGGTCAACTTGGTCTGAGTCTGGCATGGGCAGCATGGTGGCTCAGCACTGTCGCCTCACAGCAAGAAGGTCGTGGGTTCGAATCTCCGCCCCGGTCCCTTCTGTGTGGAGTTTGCATGTTCTCCCCGTGTTTGCGTGGGTTTCCTCCAGGTGCTCCGTTTTCCTCCCACAGTCCAACGACATGCGTTTGTGTGTGGTATGTATATGATGATGTACTATGTATATATGATGGTATGTAAGTCGCTTTGGATAAAAGCGTCTGCTAAATGCCGTAGAATACTGCAATGTTAACCACTAGTCTTGATGCTGTATTTGACTGTATTCAACAGACCGTAACAGCAGTTAGGGCCCAGAGACATCATACAGTTCTGATTTATGTTAATGAAATATATTCTCCATTTACTCTTGCCTGGAAGACTTACTCAAGCTTAAAAACCTCATCTTCATTTCAATGAAAAAATGGTTCTTTTGGAGATGAAAATGAGTTGTGTGAATCCTGCAGGTTTTCCTCCTAAATGGCTGCAAGTGATTAGTATGCATGGTGTTGGGGAGAGGTGGCCAGAATCTCCCCTTTTTAATTACGTTTTTGGGGGGGGAGGCAAATGAGGAAGCACTGGGTGCAGCGGAGGGAGGCGGGTAGAGCAGGTTCCCAGGACGATGCTACCCTCGGTGATAGCCAGGGGTAACGATGCCCTGAGGGGAAACCAGGAAGTAGGAAGTTATTAACATGGCACGTACACACACATAAACATATGTGCACACCCCTACACCTCGACACGATTGCATCCAAATCCAGGCATAACCTGCTGGAACTGTCACACTCACTGCTCTGCTGCGTTCTAATTTCCTCTTTCATATAAACATACATACACACATACACACACACACGCAGAGGCCCACTCCATATTATACAGCTAAGCACCTGTTAACCAGACAGGGAGTTAATTGCATTGCTCACTGCTCATCTCGATCTCAGAGTGTGTGTGGAGTGTGTATTGACAAAGGCAGGATTGATTAGCGATATCCCTGGGCTAGTGAGCTGATCTGTATGTGATTGAGGAGGGTTTGAATGCTACATTTGTAAATCTCTCCCACCTTGAAAAGGGATTCTGATAAACACTGGAGGTATTGTTGTTGGGTGTGTGTTGTCCAGACGCCTTGCTGCAAGCCAGTGCTAAGTTATTTGATTTCTCATAGTTTCTCATACTTGCATGGGGCTCGGCCATGTTGGGGGCTTAGACCAGGGCCCTATAGGGCATTTGATGATGGATTGTGGTGGCCGCTGCGTGTGTGTGTGTGTATGTATGTGATGGATGGCGTGGCTGTAGTGTTGATCAGTGAAGCCCAGGCCAGGTAGATGAGTGTTCTCCACTACTGTGGCCAGTTTAGCCTGATGGATGAAGGACATATCTGCCAGTACACCAGGCTGGACACACACACAGGTACACACGCACTTTCGTACACACATGTCCGCACACAGACACACACACAACCCTTGGTACCCAGCTGGTGCGATGACTGAGTAGCCTGTGACCTTCCCAGCATGCATTGCGGCACCGTTGATGTCACGTCGTTTATAGGACCCACATTAATCATGTGTTTGGTAATAGCCTGTGAGTTTCTGTGTGCGTGTGCATGTGTGTGTGTGTGTGCGGTGGGTTCATGTGCACACTCACTTCACTGTGTTATACAATATATATGGGTGTTTGTGTGTGTGCATTCATATGTAAGTCTATTTTAGTTATTGTGCATACTACATAACCTTATACAGCATACTTGTGTAAGTATGCGTGCTTGTGCGCTTCATGTATGTGAGCGTGTGTCATGCGCCAGTCCTGTCCGACCATCGATGAAAGACTGATGAGCTGGCCTATTGATTAGTTGCCGTGGGAGACGGATGGTGGCCATGCAACAGGGACACTCGGGGTCACCGTGGCCATCAGACAAGGAAGTGGGTGTGGCTCTGCCTGGAGACTTATGAATAAACATTGTGGTGGCAATCAGGAGTATGTAAATGAATGTGCTCATACGTAACCTGGCAGTGATAAAAGTGTAATGAGTTATTCATAATTCATCACAGGCTGATGAGGAGACGGGTGGGGAGAGAGGGAGGGAAGGAAGGAACGAGAAGACTGGTAGAGAGAAAGCATCTCGAAGAGAAAACGAGTAGATGAGAAGCTGAAGAAAGGGAAATAAAGAGATTAATGAAAAATAACAAACAAGGAAACTTTTTGTCCACTATTATCCAAAGTACCTTGCAGCACCATGAATGCACACATTGTTAGCATGGGTGGCCTCAATGGAATTGAACCCATAACCCTTGCAGTGGTAGTGCCATGCTCTCCCCACTGAGCTAAATAGCTACCTGGATCCTGCATAGGGCAATAGCCTATGGGTGGCTTCTATTTGGCTGGAGCCAGGCTTGGGCTGTGGGACTGAGGAAGGACGGGAGCTGGGGAATTGGCCTTGGGGACGACTGACTCACTGCGTGGGAGGGGTGAGGCGGTCGGTGTGTGGGGTTTCTGTCAGACAATGGAGCACTAAATTCAATTCATCTGAATGGCCGGCATGGCTAAGAGGAGGGGAAGGCGTAAAGCTCTAAATGAGATTTAGCCCCTTCTCTCCCCCAACAGTCTCCCCACCACTGCACTCTGCCTCGCCCCCAGCACTCGTACCTGCCCCCAATGCCAGGAGGTGATTAGAGACACAGAGATATAATCAGAGCTGGGATGGTGGCGGTGCACGCGTGCGTGGTGTGTGTGTGTGTGTGTGTAGGTGTGTGCTGTACACTAGTGTTCCCGGGGGATGTGGCACGTGTGGCTGCTGCCTGTGTGTGACACAGAGGGAGTAGTTATGTGTCTGTGCTATCTAATATGTCTGTATTAGATGGCTAAATACTGTATGTTTTCTACACATGTTTGCTTTTCTACACGTGCACACACATGGCACATACGCACATGCATGCCCACACATACTACAGAAAAAACAAAGTTGACTGACTCTCTCTCTCTCTCTCTCTCTCGTTTTCTGTATCACCTTCAGGGAGGAGGATAAGAACATCTTTGACTACTGCAGAGAAAATAACATTGACCACATCAGCAAGGCCATCAGCTCCCAGAAAGTGGATGTCAATGCTAAAGATGAAGAGGTAACTAAAAACAATAAGTGAAATTGTAATGGTGTCATGTGAGAATTGCTATTAATAATGCTGCTTGAATAGCATATTACCATGACAACACTGTAATGCCTATTGCCTATACATTGGTAACTGGCAGCAGGGTGGTATAGTGAGGAGGAAGACCAGCCATCCATCGAAGGACCCATGTTCAACAAGCATTCGCTCTGCTAAAGTGTCCTTTAGCAAGACACTTAATCCCTGCCAGCTCCATGGTCGCTGTTCTGTGCTCTGAGGGAGGTGGGCAAGTGAAAAGATAATTTCCCCATAGGGATCAATGGAGCATCACAAAATTACTGACAAACCAAGCGATCACCAGCGATGGTTTATGCTTCCCTTTTTGCAAACGTCACATCACGTTTTTTCAATTAACTGAGACAACAACGCACTTCTTCAGGCCGGGATGTGTAATTTGTGTGAACAGCGTAAGCCATTACCATCATGGGGTGTTTTCCGAATTGACCCTGAAATCCCTTCGTCTGTTCAGCCAGGCCAAGTGGCTTGTCTCTCTTTCATCACAGCCATTCATGAGATGAGCAGGCAGTTGGCTGTGAGTTCCCAGTCAAAGGCCAGATGGTTGAGGGCCCTGGGCAGAGAGAGCTTTGTCTGTCCACTGCCATTGTTGTTTATCTGCTCACCTGTAGTTCAGCTTGGTCAACAGCAGAGGGCAGTGGTGAAGTTTCCACATCAGCAAGAAGCTTGGTCTGGTTCTGCAGCTCAGGAAGGACAGAAGGGTGGAAAAGAAATGGAGAGTGTCTGTCTCGTGTGTGTGGGGGTGTGGGTGTGGGTGTGGGTGTTAGGGTTAGGTTGGTTGGTACTAGTCAGAAACTAACTTTCTTTCACTATTGCTTGTAGCCACTAATCTGTCACACTTACAACCTAAGTGCCTTTGTCCTCTACAACAGGACGGTAGTTTGAATGAAGAGAATGGAGCGTTTTAGCTTGCTGCCTACTTGAGCGGAGAGCGCTTAACATTTGTTGCCTGTGGCTTAACATTCCTAAATAGATAAACAGCTTTTTCAGCCTTAATCAGAAGAGGCGTAGCTCATGCACTAAGATGAAGCCTAGTCCAAAGTGTAAAAGTTTCTGTAAACGGTGCGTTCTCAGCATCGAATATTGAAAGTGTTTTCCTAGGTGCCAATTGAGTTGAACGTTCACTTTATCACTGCAACCCCGCGAAACCTAATTTAACACTTAGCTTGTGCAGTGTCTTGTCCGATCTGTTCAGCTCTGGTCTGTGATGAAAATGTGACTGACAGTCAGCAGCAGCAGCACACCTGGGAGAGGGAGAGGGAGAGAGAGAGAAGGAGATGGAGAGAGAGAGAGATTCTGGCCTGGCTCAGAAGTATCCATTTTAACATGCAGGCATGGTGATCAATATGATTTAAGCAACAGAATAGGACTTGGGGAGTTTGCTTTACCTAATTGGCCTCCCTGAAAAATGAGGTTGTGTGGTTTTATTAGAACAAGGAACTTGGAGCTGAGGAGTGTGTGTGTGTGTGTGTGCGAGAGAGAGAGAAAGAATAGAGTAGGGGTTTGCTGTTTAGGGGGCTGCTTTCATTTTGTCCACAGCTTCCCATCAATCAAGCTCTAAAGACCACCTACCCCTCTTCCTCACACGCACACATGCACACACACACACCAATCCACGTATCTGCTGCTGGCCCGCAGCTGATTCTGTCAGCAGGTCATTATGGAGTTGAGGTCTGAAGGCTTTGAGTTCAGGAGGTGGTGGAGGGCGAGGACGTGCTTGTTCTGTCTGTCTGTTTTTCTGTAGTGTATAGTAGATACACACTGTCTGAACTGACAACTTAGACACGTTTCTAGTAATCGTGTGCGTGTGTGTCTGTGTGTGTGTGTAGGGCCGGGCTCTCCTGCACTGGGCCTGTGACAGAGGACACAAGGAGCTGGTGTCTGTATTACTGCAGAACAAAGCTGAGATCAACAGTCAGGTGAGGAGCATCTCTCTCGCTCTCTCTCTCGCTCGCTCTCTCTCTCTTTCTCTTTCTCTTTCTCTCTGGCTGAAATCTACAAAACTTTCAAAAAAATATGATACAGCCAGTATGGTCTGGTTATGACAGCTGATTAGTGTTATAATAATAATAATAACACATGTTATTTGTATAAGCGCTTTTCTCAGTACTCAAAGACACTTTACATTAAAAAAACAAAACAAGGACATCAACAACAAAAGATCAAATCAAGGCTGTGGGAGGGAGAGTGCAGACGAAGGAGATCAGTGAGACAGGATGGGGCCAGGTGACGGAGAGCTTTGTAGGTGGTGAGGAGCAGTTTGAATAGAATTTAACAGGGAGCCAGTGGAGGTTTGGCGGGACAGGGGTGATGTGGTCTCTAGTGCGGGATTGAGTGAGTAAACGGGCGGCGGAGTTCTGGATGTATTGTAATTTGTTGAGTACTTTGGTGGATGTGCCATTAAGGATGCTATTGCAGTAGTCGGGTCGTGAAGTGATGAATGCGTGGAGGAGTGGATAAGCAGCGGAGAAGGAAAGGGATGGTCGCAGACGGGCAATGTTTTTGAGATGAAAAAAAGGGCGGTTTTGATAACGTGGTTTACATGGGGTTCAAAAGAAAGGGTAGGGTCCAGAAATAGCACCAAGATTTCGGATGTGGGATTTATCAGGGTAGCGCCTGAAATCCACGATTTAAATTAGGGCTGTGTCTGATAACTGATCAGTAAATTGATGTGTGGAGGTGTGGATGGGTAGACACACATGTTTGTGATAGGTGGAATAACGGTGGGGGCAAGAGGAAAGTGGCAGGGGGCTCAGAGTCACCTCCTGTGCCTAGGGCCCGTAATTCCTAGCCACGCTCCTGTGTTCACTTGCTCATACATACCCAAGGCTGTGGTGACATCCCCAGTTTCCCCAGCGCCTCTCTCCTTTCTCTCTCCATCCTCTCCATCCCTCCCAGAAGGTCAACTTTAATTCACTTTGTGGCACCGACAAATCCCCCAGGGCTTTAGCCGACAGAGTTAGCCGGTAGCTAGCTAGCCTCCCCAGGTTTAGCTGCAGTCAGGAGGCTTTGTCGGTAAGCTGGCTCAGCCACACATCGGCGCGGCGCGGCGCAGTTCGCTGGGCTGCACACGGAGGCTTTAACTGTAAGGCCGAATCAATTGGAAGTAATCAGGCAAATTGTTTTACATTGCACAGCCCACATAATCAGGACATTTCACAAATGACTTTCTCTTTTGTGGTCATGCGTGGCCCTTTTGTTGTGTGTGCTGTAGGGAGGGGCTGGATCTGTGGGCGGATGGTTCATGAAAGCCTTAACAGTGGGATAACTATGAAACACTTCACTGATGATGTAGAGCCATATCAGGACAGTGGCAGTAGAGGAGGCTTGATGTATAGATAGAACCTTTTGTCCTTTTGTAAGACTTAGCGTATTTACAGTCCTTTATCTATCATTCAAATATAAATGAATCTCCCTGTGTGTCGAGATTTTTCAGCAGTCAAAGTAGGAAAACATAAATCTTTACCCAGGTAGTCATACTGGATGGTGGAATCTCCGCAGGCTCTAATTTATTTCCCACATGCTCTTTGTCTCACTACTTTCTTCCATATCAGAATACATAGTGGGCAATGAGCCATTAAAGAGAGTATAGCAGTTATCAAGAGAAGATTTGAGATGAGTGAATTATTTGAAATCCTTTCCCACTTGAAAAATGTCTTTGTGACTAGAGGAAAAAGTTACAATTATATTTGAAAGGTGAGATTCTTTTTGGCCATTCTGAGCAGGGTCCTCTTCACCCGCCTGCCCCTCAGGTGTCCGAGGCGTCAGCCCAGCTAGCTGTGGGTAAATCCGAATATTAAGGCAACTGGACCTGAGCAGCAGAGTTGCTGGGAGCAGATTTATGAGGTGGCATGGAGATGGCTGAGAGAAAATATAGCTAGCTAAATCATACCACACTGTCCCACTGCCAAATTATAAATTATTGTAAAGCTTACAGAACGATACACTGCTCATTAGAACCCACTGGACCATCCTGTTGCTTTTTGGATGTTTTAGGGTTAAGTTTGTGAGGGATGGAACTTTTTTTAATATATATATATATACAAGGACACAAATAAAAATTTGATGGATCATTTTATGCTTCTGTCCATTTTGCGAACAGACCCTTTGACAGGAAAAGAAAAGTGTGGACTTTGAGGTTGTGTGTGTTCACGAGAGGAATGTTTGGGTTGTTTGCAGGCTATCGGAGGGCCCAGTAATCTCTCTTGACCTCTACCAACTGCCGAGCATCCAGTAAATAAAGATCAAACATGATTTATGCTTAATTTGTTGATTAAAAAGGGGAGGAGGACTTTGGGAAGTAGGAGGGAAATCGTTTGAAATTAATCAACTGATTGTTTTAGTGAATTGTTCCCAAACCCTGGTAACCTGCATTAGGGCTCGTTTGATAGTTAATCCTGGATCGAGGGAGGGAGGCAGTACAATAGGTAGCTGTGTGAATACACAGATCACAGCTCTGCCACCTGCCAACCCCCCCACCCCACCCCCCATCATATCAC
>OMOT01077448.1:0-14446 GCA_900312575.1 Acanthochaenus luetkenii
CCTCTGCCAGCGAGTCATGCTAGTGGTGATAACGGCCGTTGATTCTGATGGTTTCTTGTAAACATCTGAGATTTTGGCAACATACTTTGTTGGTTATCAGATGTTTTCTGGCTCAACTGAGGAAGAGGAGACATGTAGTATAACCAGAAGAGAGAATACTGTACATACCTGGAAGGAGCCACACCCACAAGGTTGGGTCCCAGTCCTCTGAAGAGTGAGCGGGGTCCCTCTCTCTCCAGTATCAACCTGAGGGGGATCGATTTAGATCACATCAAAAATTTCATCACATAGAGCTTTAAACATTCTTAACCTGCGTAAACATGAACACGGGTAATAATAAATTGGCCTCAATGAATTAGTAACCTATTTATATTACCTATTAGCCACTCCGTCATAATACAGAGCCCACATATATTTACTATCCATTTCCTGTCTTATTTTAAGTGTAGTGACTCTAAATAGAGGCTAAAAAAAAAGCAGTGACACAACAGAAGCTATACACAGCTGGGCCTTCATATATGAAGCACAATGGGCACTGCAGTACGAGAAAGGAAATCCACCCAGGCAGATGAGTCTTTGAGAAGTCAAATAGCAGAGATGTCACTGTTCTTGCACATGGACCAGTATACTGCCGGTCAGGCTCAAATCGCAGGGCCACGGCACTCAGTATAGCCTGACATTGTACACAGGGTCAATATTTACAGACAGAGGGAAAAAGGAGCCTCGCTAGGTTTTTAGCGGCGTTATCATGGTGGCTCATGAGTTCAAAGGGTGTCCAGTCCTCTCCAATCCATCCCAGTAACCTACTTCAGAATCGCCATGCCCTAAAGCTCGTCATTCTTCATCACGAGTCACCAGAACTCACACACATGCACTGTGAAGCATAGTACGCTGTCAGAAATAGGTAGAATACTGCACATGTCCATTTCTGCACGTAAAGGTACGCTGAATTTGGCAGTATCATATGAATACTTTTTTCTAAATAGATAGTTAGGGGCTTTATTAGTACAGTACAGTTTTATAGATCAGCTCTCGGTCTGTATATGCTTTTTTTCTATCCCTGTTTTCTTTACATATGAAAAAGTTATTCAGGGGCGTGAGAAACTGGTCCTTTGGGGTAGAATACATTCTTAAGATTTTGTCCAGACAGACTATCCTATACAATAAGAAACACAGTCTCTGTCGACAGCAACTGGATCTTCCTCAGAGCAACCACATCATGAAAATGTTTTGTGCAGCTTGTGGGTTTAATTGGTTTAAGAAACTGGCGTGCCTTTCTACCCGTACCTCCATATTTCGCGAGTTATGTCTCAAAATGGTCATAGCCAGAGATTTCCACTTAAATATACACTCCAGTGAACGACAGTATATGTCTTCAAGAATACCGAGTCATTGCCTAAACGTACATAACATACAGAGACATCTCCATAGTAACACATTCTGTTCTAAAATGGGACTTCACTCCATGTTGACCCACTTTGTGTTCAGTGGGGTTTTTCCTTTCCTTCCGGTACTGCTCTTCCCTGTTCTGCTCTGTATTGTGGGCCGGTGGTGTAGAGTTTCTGCAAGTGGCTGCTTCTCTCAAGGACAAGACATGAAGTGGAGGCATAGGAGCAATGTTGAGCCCAAAACGATGCATACGCTCTCTGGAGCTACATAGGGCAGTAGTCCAATGTATAATTGAACCAAAGCCGGTGTCTTGGAAACGAAACAAAATAATTCTGTAAACCACTATGGTGATAAATTCGTGCTTCTATTGAACTGGTAAAGTGCATCATTTGCAATTTCACAAAGTCCATGAGAAAAAAGCCATTTGTTTCTGAGATAAGAAAAGTCAAGACTTATGAGAGGTTTTTCAAGGATTCTATATTGCGAGAGCAATAATGCCAAGATTTGGAAATGCCAATGCCAATTTCCACACACAACTGCTTGTGCATTACGCAATACGTTCCAACGCTGTGCTCCCTGTGTCCTGTTCTGTGGCAGTCATGGAAATAGGTTGCCAGTCACAATCTCTAGCTAGAACAAAGGTGAAGCAGCTTAAGGTATGTGGAATATTCACGTGAACACTGTTAGTCCACTAGTCTCACCACTGTTAATATCCATCTAGCCAAATTGGCATTAGACATGTGGGAACATCAAAGAGGGAGTTCAAAATGAGAGCTCACTTCTGGTATGGAAACAAATTATTTGGATAGTTTCCACTGAACTGACCACCACGTAAATAGTAGTGCAGCATGTGAGGTAGATCAGGGTTGAAACACAGCTATTTTGAGTTGGCTTCAAATTCAACATGGCTCCGCAAGCTAATATTGTGGGTTTGAAATAGGTTTGTGACCTTTGTCGCATGTCCCCTCTGTCTCACTTTCCATCTTTCTTATAAGCTTCCGCTATGTAAAGTCAATTTCAAAGCAGACATTGTATAAAACACTATCTTGAGAACAAAAGGAATGATTTATTGTGTATTTCTAACATCAGTTTTGTGGCAGTGTTTTGGAGGACATAACCAAAACATTGCAAGAGCTATATGGTCAAAAATGAGAATAAATGTGAATCGCTGCCCTGCTCCCCTTTCTGTATTTCTACAGAACTGAGTCAAGAGGAAGGGTCAAATTGTTTCGGGAACAATGTGCCCAGTTTGATAAGAGATGCTCCACATCAATTCACCACATTCCCCCCATGTGAGAATTCAAATTCAATTGCAATTCCAAAGGTCAGCCAGTAGCCTTGATAGGGAGACATATCTAGCTTAAGCCTGAGCTAATCAATATCAGCGATACTTGATGCAGCCTACCATGTTGGAATCAATTCTGTACTATTTTAGGTATCTAATGGTAATATAAGCTAGCTACAACCAAATCAATGGAAATATGACGCACTTATCACAGTCAAAGCTGGAGAGGCTAAAGATTTGTTCGGTCAGAGCCAGAATGATATAAGCATCCTACCTCTGATTTTAGACCACGTTCGGCAACGCTCCTTGTTTAACCAGGCAATCGAACGGCGAACAACACTTAAGCCAATAACAATACTCTCTTGAAGCAGTAGACGGCTAAGGCGGAGGCCATGCGGTGTGCTATGTGGGTTGTGTTACTGTACTTGCGCAGCACGTCTTCTTGCACCGTGAGCGAATGATCCCCAATGAAGTCAAGTTAGTGAAATGAACATGTAGCATCCTGCTTCTTACTTGAGACAGTGCAGAGGCCCTGGTGGGGCCACGCGGGCCACACTGGCTCCGTTGACGGTGCTGAGCTGCACTTGAGAGATGTAGAGAGTGACGGAGGAGGACTGGAGTCTAGTCTTCACCACCTCCAGAGGACAAGTCAGAATAGCGCCCACTGTACCCCCACATCTAGAGGGGGGAAAGGAGAGAAGGAAGGGAGGATGAGATAGAGGGAAAAGGGAAAGCATGATGAGAAAAAGAGAAATGGGAGTGGGAGAGAGAGAGAGATTAATCTACATATTCAACAATCTGCTTCAGCGTTCAACACCAGAAGCACCTCACACTTATACACTTACATGGGCCAAGTCACACCTATATTTTGCCAACTCACAGTTTTCTTTCTTTACCACACACTATTGCTGACCTCTCCACGCACTGGTAATACAAGCCTGTGACACACAATCTGTTATTACTTTTGACTCTGCAACTATCTAAAGGCAGGGAGAAATGAAAACGCCATGACCTAGCATTGTGATAAGCTATATAGTATGACGTGTAAGCTACAGGCTACTACTGGTTTCAGGATGGAGCACGTGTCCCGGCCCTCAGTTTGACGACCATGGCCATCTGAGAGGAAATTAGAAAACAAAACTGTTCGACCCCAGGCTCATATTACAGGATTTCTTCACACTACACACCCTGTCACTAAGGGCTGGGATGAGATGTCATGAAATTAAGACTGTTGTTTGTTTACTGCGAATGACTTGAGCCAGGTTTAGCAGGCTGACTCAAACGCAGCTCTGGCTGAACTCACACTCGCTCACCGACACACAGACAGTAAATAAGACAACAGGACAGCTTACAGATGAACCTAGCAAACTTGTGATCATGTTGCTAAGGCTTTGACCTCGCCTGTGACTCTAACCGTCAGTGTGCAAACAAACTACGCCAATCCAGTGGCAATCGTTTCATTACATTTCACCCTGATGATATAAGAATATCCGCTCATTTACATCAACGGGTCTGAGGTGAAGCATGCGTCTAGCTTCAGCTCTACATCCTGTACCCTTATTTAGAAACAATAATCGCATGTACATCCCTGTACATACTGTATATTCATATTTTCATAATTCATATTCACATTATTCTGTATGCTCATTTTGTTGCATATTACATTACTATTTTGCACTTCTGGTTAGATTCCAAACTACATTTCATAGTACTTGTGTACTTGTACTCTGTGCAGAGACAATAAAGTTGAATGTAATCTAATCTAAACACTGAGGTATCAATCTAGTAAACAATTCAGATGATTGTTGCACAAGTGTAGCAGACAATAAATAGATCTTGGATAGGGCAACTACTCTTTTAATTGTATGAAATATTTCACTAATGCGATATGAAGTAATACACTTGTTTTTATAACGTTGGGCGACTTGAAGTTGTCTCAAAACAATGTTCTGTCACCATGACACATATTGTAAGACCCGTGTTCGCCGATCTCTGCGGTGTGACCAAAGCCCACAATAGGCCTCGTACAGACAAAGCTTCATAGTCATATGGCCACTAAGCTGGAAAGTGCTTGCCGACTGTCGTAGTGACGAGCCGTACCGATGCTCTGTGGGTCAAGTTTAGTGAATGTGGTTGTAGCTGTACTGTGTGCAGTGAATTCCTCTGGCTGCAGCTCGGCCTCTTTTGTGTAGCACCAGCTATATTTACCGCTGCCTTTCAAAAGAGGCAGGAGTGACCTTTAGCCTACTTTCAGAGGGCTACGCTGACTGCTGCATGTGTATGTCTGTGTAAAGTGGCTGCGCTGAGGCCCCTATCTCTGGTTTTGAGGAAAAGCAACGCAGATTCTGATTATTTGCTCATGGCAGCAATTGGTATGGACTTGTTCCCACCTTCTAAATCCCTGGAGAGACAGACAAAAGAAGAGATCTGGTCTGATGAGATAACCCTATCTGATTGTCAATGGGTTGGTGCAGGGACGAAAGAAACGCTAGGAGACGCAGAGAACCCCAAGACAAAGACCTAAACAGACGTGTGCCGACAGGCAAATCCACTCACACTGAAACCGGATCAAATCACCATCTTGCATTTCCTCAGGCAAGAGGAGAACGGTCCACAGCGTAGGTCTATTGTACGAGGTTTTGTCAGAAACAAAACATTGCGTTATAGCAAGCAGCACTGTTGTTAGGCCAACAGGTTATACTATTAAATAACTAATCTGCTAAATTGTACGTTGGTGTTTACATGTTGTGTGATAAGCAGGTTGTTGGGCCTGTCTACTTTACAGCAGTCTGTGTGAGGTGTTGGGAGGCATACTGACCTATTGTATGGGGTGCAAGTTTAATTTACTGTTGGCATGTGTGGTCTAGCCTGCAAGAAAAACAAGCTACATGGGCTGTGACCTCCACAGCTATTCATATCGAGCAATAAACAAACGCATACATAAATAAACGACGTTGTTGACTCAGACAGACAGTGACCTATCACTGACGTTTCATTCATGCAATTCATCTCCCAGGCGCCTAATACAGCACCAATCCCTGACGAAGAAGAAGATGAAGAGCAAGGACTTCTGTATCCTGACTCAGGCGATACATATCAGGCTTATCAGTGTTAGGATACTGGCTTGCAAGATCGGCACCACGGCCCGTGCTGCTGCTGCTGCAGAGCTGCATCAAACAAGACACAGATGGAGAGAATACGACCGGAAGCTACGTGGCTTCAACACCACAATAAAAGCGTCACTCCGTGTCACTTGGAAAACCAAGATTTTTATTTATTTCAATTAACCAATGTAATCACTACGAGGACAACACTTGTACTTTCTAGCACCGCCATATGGTTTCAAATGTAGTTGTTTACATTACGGCATTTAGCAGACTGTTCAGTAAAGTAATGGTATTTGGGGGGGGTACGCTATATAAACAAAAGGTTGTCGTATTACCATAATGTCCCGTTACGCCCTGCAACAACAATCATATGTCCCCATGGGGATCATAGTTCAATCTAACCTACAATCTATTCTTGTTAATTTTCACTCTGGTATTTTGTAGCAGTACGGGTCTTATTTTGTATGTTTTGACAGGAAGTCCAGTTTAACTCCAGACGTTTTGACACTGGCGTGCACGGGCAGATTCTAACACATGAACGCGCAGCGGGGAAAACCGTGTTTTAACCAACGTGTACTGAACATATTTGTTTACACGTTTCGATGCATTGAGTGCTGGTTTGTGAATACAACTAATACAAGGAAATGTGTCCACTCACCCTCCAGCGAACAAATGAACCAATGTGTCCCTTTGGCTCATTATTTAGCATGCCCTGCCGGGCAGCACAGGGTACAAGACGGGTTTGTGTCCCTTTGCTTTCTGCTTCGGAGAGGATGAGCACCTCGATGGACAAACGACGTCGATGATAAACCGGTATTGGGGCGAGTCTCTCTCCGGTGATTCAGGATGCAGTGGGCCGACAAGCCCTCTTTCTCTCCCTCTCGCCGTCTCTCTCTCTCTCTCTCCCTCTCCCTCCCTCAGCTTCGAGGAATCTGTATTGGTACAGAAAGCTGTTTCGACGAAATGAGTAGAAACTGCAGATTCTCCAGACTAGCGAGAGGCGTGACTCCCGATTCTAGCAAATGTTTTTCTCCCCCGCTTTCACCGCTGCAGTGAGAAAGGAGGGAGTGATCATAGTATTCACTGTACAACGTTCATAGGCTAAAAACCAGACACTGCTATTGGTCAGTCTCATGACGTCAGGCAGACTCCGCCCCTACCATGCACCGTTCACATGCTCAGGGTGCCTTCAGGACAAACGGGAGCTGGGAAACTTCCAACTTCGTGCGGGTTCAAGCGGTTTTGTTTTGGCCAGTGGCGTGTCGTCCACTAGGGGCGCTAGGGCGCCGCCCCACCTGCCGGCCCAAGAGGGAAAAAACGATTCCAATAGATCAATAATTTGTACAATTGTGGTCTGTATGTGTATGAAATTAAATTGTTATATTCACATAAATGATATATTCTAATAGAAAAGTGGGATGACTGTCACGACACGCCACTGGTTTTCGCCTGTAAACCGAAATTTAACAAGATTTACTAAACTAATCTATTCTGTTCCCAGGGAGAAGCATATGGCAATTACATGTGCCAATTCTTAAAGCATCATCCCAATCAAAAGGTGCCATTTATATGATAATACTCTATAGTCTAAATCAGCTGTAATCTGTATCACCTGTCTGTACCTCATCTGTGCGAGCACCATAGTTCACAATCATTCTATCAAAATGCTAACAATTTTGCTCCGAAACTGTGAAGTACGCACGCTTGATAAATGAGGCCCCTGGTCCCAGCACGTAGAGAAGGCAGCTCTGATTCATTCAGAGTGAAGGTGCCTTCAAGACACCGGGGGCCACAGTTTTGGAGAAGCCAACAAAGCGCACCAATGCTTCCCCATGCACACTCAAGTCCTTTCCACTCTGTGGCACTGATGTCCCTTATGTGGGCTGTGATTCTTTCTTTAGCCGTTACTTTAAGATCAAACCATTTCTTGTTCACTTCTCCCACAGTTCTCTTGACAGCCTGACCTCATGCCATATCCTTCTTTTTCTTGGACAAACCACTTGTGAAAGTGTCCAAATAATATATTTTGGTTTTCCTCTATTTCGTTTAACAGTATTTCTATTTCACTGTCAGTGAAGTTCCTCTTCTTGGACTTTTACTCATGCTCCATGTTGTCCGCATATTAGGCTGGCACATTTGAAAGTTGGGGGCGGCAGTAGCTCAGGAGGTAGAGTTCCCACCCCGCAACTGCAAGGTCGGCGGTTCGAGTCCAGCTCCTCCCGGGAAAAATCTGTCGTAGTGTCCTTGAGCAAGACACCTAACCCCAAATTGCTCCCATTGAGCAGGTTGGTACCTTGCATGGCTGCGTCCGCCAACGGTATGACATGTAAGTCGCTTTGGATAAAAGCGTCTGCTAAATGCTGTAATGTAATGTCTGCATATTAGGCTGGCACATTTTAAAGTTGTTTACCATATATGGCTAATTTGGGGCATTTCTTTATGTAAATGAGCCCGGTAGTGCGATATAGAATGTGTGGGATTCATCATTGTTGATTGCGTACAGCTCTGCGTACGCACGGTTGATAAATATAAAATGTTCTTGTGCATATTGCCAGTTCTTACGCACAGATTTAGAACTTGTTCTACGCGCGAACAAGTTATGTATACCATTAGCATACCATGATATGGTTTATGTATTAATGAATATGAATTGATTGGTTCATAAAGTTATATCATACTTTTAAGCAGAAAGAGGGTAAGATGGAAATAAGACGCAGCCAACCTATAGGTGGAGTTGTATATGTTATTTCAAGCAGTATGACTGACTGGTTGGTAAATATTTTGAATTCAAACTCTGCGGGAAAGTGGCACAGCCAAGCTATATCCATGAACTGACCGACAGTTGGTCAACTGAAATAGAGAGTGCTCAGCAAAATAAAATAAACGTCTTCATCACTGACTCCAAGTGTTAAGCAACAGTAAACAGGCTCCCTGGACTCTTACCTCCTAGATTTTGGTTACGCTCAGGCAACTGGATATAGGCCAATTTTGTGGGCTTCATTCTCTACAACAAGCATGAATAAACATGTATTTTTCAAGTAAGAGATATAAATGGTGGCATGGAAAATAACACATCCAGACAACCTTTTTTCTATTAAGTCGCGTTCAGCCAGGCACTCTGACTAAGAACACGGTCTTATTTAAATCATCTTCTGGGCAAATAGTTGCAGAGCGAAAGAGAGGGTTACACAACTGCACACACTCACATCTAGCATCTGCCCAGTCCAGTCATTTGGGCGTTCTGTGTCTTGTCCAAGGGCACTTTGATAGCACTTACTGAGGCAGCGGAGATGGCGTCTCCCTCCATGTATTCAAAATGTGAACCTCCCAGTTACAAACTTGCTACTGTATCCAATAGGCCACTGCCAGTCCTGACTGACGTGTGTGTGAGCAGGACTGGATTTTGCTGCTACACCCATGATCAACTGACAGAATAGAATAGCCAATCTGAGGATGGATTTGGTTTGCTGATTCAATAAGGGAGCTGAATGAATGCGCACAGTTTTGTAATTGGGAGCACAGTTTGACCAGTTGGAGTCATGTGCACAGGGTAACTGCCCACCCGTTGCGAGTCAAAACCAGATAATATCATGTCCAGTATTAGAGACATAATGTAGGTCTCATGATACAAAGATCCTGGGATGGGAGATGAAAGGGGATAGCGTGCCACTTGCTATTACACAATATTGAATTGAGCTGAATTGAATGCGGGAAGCCCAGACTTGTCTGTCTTGTTTCATTCCAAAATGCTTTATTTCAATTCTGAAATAGCCCATCAATGCTACTTGATGGGCTATTCCTCAATCGTTCAGAGATACAATTGATTATACGATCAAAAATGTGACTGTTTTGAAAGCAATAACTAATGACTTCAAAACCATTCCACAGAGTTTTACTTTCATGCCAGCTATCATTTTGTAGGATTTGTGTCATGTTTTTCAAGTGGCGGATATTTATTTTTGGGATGAAACTATTCAAAAATATATAGAGAGAATTTTGTGAACTAAAATCCAGATTTTAAGGAACAAATCTATTGTTTTTCAGTGCCTTTTTGTGTAGTGATACACTGTTATACTTGAATGGCCCCATTCGGATCTGTGTGTGATCAGTCGGGAAACAAAATATGCTTCTTCTTCTTAATTTCTATTATCATATCTATTTGAAAACACAGACGATTCAATATAATGGTCAGTATCTGGGGAAAGTCCAAAACTGCACCAAAAGGAGACCTTGTGATCGAGGGTACTCGGTATGTTCCTGCATTCAATTCTATTGTAGTTTTGATTGGTACAAGAGAAGCAAGAGGATAAATTAAGCGGTTACAATCCTCAACAGTCACAAAATAGCTCTGTTGAATGGATGGTTAGGGGTGATGGTTGACAATACTGGACAGTAACACAGACAATTTTGATTAGAAAGGGATTACCTGAAGAGGAAACATAACGTGAAACCACCATGGAGCAGTAAACTCCCTATTGATGAGAGAGGTATGTTTGTTTAATGCACTTTACACTGTGTTTGAAGAATATACAGTGTGTATTGTCTTAAGTAATCAACAGTAGTTAACAGACTATGATACTAGAACCAAGTGAGCCCAAGGCTTGTCAGCCCCAACACACCTTCTGGACAGTTTAAGCAGCAGAACACTGCATATATAGTCCAGTAATAATGTCACGTAACCAGACACAAATTCCAACAAAAATAAGCTCAACTGATTTTGTGTCCTCAATATGTCCTGAATGAGAGGAAGAAAGTTGTAAAGAATTGGATGAAGGGGAAATCCTGAAATTCAAAATGACCACCATCCACCTTAGTGACAATAATCTATCTCGAATACCGAACACTGTATGAAGTTGACATTTGGTAGGTGTATTGCTCTTGTTTGGACGAGCGATTCTTGAGAAATCTGCAATTAACTGGCCCGTTCTGAACAGGCACATGTCCAAGGCTCATACACAGACTGAGAGTAACAACTGAGAGTTACTGAGGTTACATCAGGTATGTGACCAAAGTATAAATATAGCTTACTACTGTTCGTTTTTGTTTTATGATATTGATGCACTTTAGGAATTGAATTAGTGTCATGTAGCAGTGTTTAAACCAATGTCAGTCATGGTAATCCTTGATGCCAGCTAGCTAACATAACTGGTTGGTTAAGCCAGCTAGCTTTTTCTTTTTATAGCTTTTCAGTAACCTAGCCAGTTTACATGCTAGTATGACATTTGTATTTATTTTTAAAGCCCTTACATATCATCACACACAGCTGCATAGGATAAGAAGCTAAGTATTTAGCTATGACAATCAGCCAATATAAAACCCCATGAGAAAGCTACTTGTCTGACTCTGTGTTTAATTCAAAGGGGGAAACCACTCAGTTTGCGCATTATTTTTACTTATACACCTCAACAAAATTATATTATAGAAATGCTTTCAATTTCTAGCCACCAACATACACCCTTATGCCCCAGAAATAATCTTGGGTACTGTTACATTCGTCATTTTCATATTTTCCAATTGATTCTCCATGTAACTATATCACTATGGCATCACATATTGAGGTAAACATTTCTGGTTATGGGAAATAGTGGCAATGTTCCCCTACAGACTCACAGAATGAACATAATGCACTGGAACAACATACTTGAATGCTGAAATTAAGCAGCATTCACTGAAACCCAAATATTACAAAATACGTAAATGTTTTGGCTTGGTGCATTATATGTTGTGTAAGTATTATACTTGAGTAACAATTTTATGGCTACATAAAATCTTGCATATTAATTGAACATCTCCAATGAAAGAACACGAAGCACACTGATGCAATCCAGACATTCTGTGAAAGTGAGGTGAAACGGATTTTCAGATGGTTTGAATTAGTATCTGGCTGAAAGTTTCAAATTTAAAGCAAAGCAAGAGTGTGATAATATAGAGTCATACTGTAGTGCTGTCTACATCTTCCGTTATAAATATAGTTTAAGGGTAAATGTTTGGATTTTGCACTATTTCGCCTAAGGACACCATCAGGCCAATCAACATAAAAACGGAGACCTTGAAAGTGCATCGCAGGAGCAGCTATGGAGAAACTGAACGGCCTTGTGGTCAGTTTGACACTTGATTCCATTCTCCAGTTGCCTCTTTAGCTCCACTGCCTCATCAATACACACTTTGAGAAGCTCCGAAATGTAGTTCTCAGGACATCTGAGGCCTTGCTGGTACTCTGCGTGTCCCTGAAGTGAACCACCGTCCCTGAAGTGAACCACCGTCCCTGAAGTGAACCACTGCCTCGCTTCCCTGCCGCCGCATTACAATCTTATATTCAAACTTTGGTACGGTTATACAGCTGATGTTGATCATTTGAAGTTTTTTGGATGTAATTCGGGCATAATGAGTGGGACATGCTGGTTTAAAGTTATATTTAATTCTCAAACATTTTCATTTCTTGAGTGAACATAACTCAAATTTATGGTCAGCCTCCACCATGAACTGTTTTGGGAATCTGCAGTTATGAGTCTTGAGGGCTTTTTACTGACTTATGAGTTACTTCTTGAAACAATTGCTCCCAGTTGAGAGAAAAATATGATCAGGGTCACGTTCATATGATGGTTCTCAAAATGAAAGCAAGCGAGTTTCTGGACATCATCACTATAGATAACGTGCTCTGAGCATGTACGAATAATCCGGCCTATTCAACCGGCTTATTCATTGTGGATCAGATATTTTCTTTCGGTGAAAACGTTCCCAAACTGAAAAATGTATTCTAATGGAATAGGAGAACCCACTCAGTACAGGTATCTCCCAAACATCCAACACTATAATCTGTGATGCTAATGAACAACGATGAACATTCCCTAATACAGACCAAGCTGCCCTGACAGGTAAGAATAACATATTTCAAAGCTGAAATTCAATGGTTGATCCTTTTAAGATCTCTTGTAAACCACTCTGTATTGTGGAAGTGAAGTAAAATGAAAAAGAAAAAAAAATTAAATCAAATTAGGCCTGATATATATATATACTGACGGCTTCAGTATGAGGAAACAGAAAATGTGAATTTTAACATTGGCATTAATGGGGAGACTCCCCTTCTTTCCAGTCACGTCCTTTAATACTGTGGCTGCACTGTGTGAAAGCCACCATGGTTCATAGGGGAATTGCGTATGTTTCCTTTGCACCGGACAAGAGCTTATGGGAAAATGAGTGTAACAGAATTACTGTGCACCACTGCCTTCCACTGGCACTCATGAGCCTAACAGCATAAAGAGTCACAAGATGGAACGTCAGCCACCGAATTACACTGTTATTGAAAGCCAAATGTTGTGAATAAGCTATGCAATCTGTCTGTCTGTATCCATCTGTCTGCCTCTCTGTTTCAGTCTCTGGCTGTCTCACTCTCTCTCCCTCTCCCTCTCTGTGGTACTTTAGAGGCATAATGTAGGCACTGTAACATAGTGTGTGTGCGTGTGTGTGTGTGTGTGTGTGTGTGTGTGTGTGTGTGTGTGTGTGTGTGTGTGTGTGTGTGTGTGTGTGTGTTTGTGTGTGTGTCAGACCTGGGTCAGATAGTATTTGCACATTTTTTCTTGCTTTGCAGCGTTCGTTTTGTGCAGCTTAAAGGGCCAGATGGGTGGAGTTTGTCACGTGTATTGATATTTATCACCAGGCCAAATTAATCAAATCAGAGAATGCTGTTCTGTGAATGATGACTTGCCTGCCCCAAAACAGAATTGTACTAAAAGGCAAACCCCACTCTGACTAAAACAAACTTTGAGAAGTATTTTATTTTTTTAAAGTACTTGTGTTTGACAAGCCTGACACAAGCCAACAAAAAATGTCCACGTTGCTTGCAATAATGCACAATAAAGTTTTCTTGAATCTTAAAAAACGTATTTCACCCAGGTCTGCTGTGTGTGTGTGTGTGCGTGTATCACTCTCAGTCTTCCCAAGGTCCAGGTCAAAACTTCAAATTATGGGCCGTACATCTGACATTTTCATTCCTGAACTCACCAGAAACACAGTGTGACTCACAGTTGAAGCAGGCATCTCCAAAAGTTGTGTCAGGTCATTCTCAAGCATCTTGATAAGGAAAACTGCTCTCTGCTCGCGGGAATCAATCATCATTGACAAAAAAGCGAAATAACTGCATTTGTCACAACTGTTGTCAAATCCCTATGTTAACAATAGTGTGTGAACATTTGTGTACCACTCTCAGCATCCACATTAGAATAGCACTAACAAACACTGAATCCTGTAACCCTCACACACACACACACACAACCACCACAGCCAAGTATACTGTATGAAGAGTTTAATTAAAAAATGATGTAAATCCATTTTGAGGGATTTGTTTTCCTAAATATTTTAGAAACACTAGCCGTTATGTTACTTTTTTGCTAAATATTTAAGATAGCCAACACCAACCAACACTCCAACTATTTTAATGTTAATAACAGTTTTATTTTCATGACAGCAATCAATTTTTTCAGAGTAGGGGTTAACATTTCCAGAGAGCAGCTATCACATTTATGAACTTGATTGATTGCTCATACATGTAAAAAGTATATGTGCGTGTGTGTGTAAGAGTGTCTGTGTGTGTGTCTTTGTGTGTCTGTCCGTGTTAAAGTCCACTAACACATATCTCATGATATCGTCACACACGTGGCTAGTTCAT